>JAHDVE020009561.1:0-259181 GCA_022606495.2 Halesus radiatus | reverse complement strand
AAACAAAGTACATTCCCTTCCCGATCAGCAGGTACCGGCTGATCTCCCACCCTTGGCCCTTCACTAGCCTGTTTGTATCATTCCATAACACATGTGCATCTTAGTTCATAGTTTAGTTGTATACTGCCCTGAAGAAGCTACGGTAGTAGCGAAAGTATAAATAAAAGTGATGTAAAACAAAGTTATTGTTTTATTTTATAAAATACTAATTTAGAGTTTATTATCGGACACCATTGCTGAGTGAGATGGAGCTTTGTTGTTCCGACAAGATGTGGTGAAATTTTAAATATAGAATATTTGAACATAATATGTATTCCTAATCAATTTCATTGGTATCCGTTTTCTTTGATTTCGGTATACATAACACTTCTGGGAGATTACCTGCTCAGTGTTTTGGAGAGTCTCGTCGTGATGTGGCAGAAATTCTTTTACAAAACTCATTATTTCTTATTCGATTTGTGCAAAGGGCTTTCTTTCAAGAGGCGAAGAAAGAAACATTCAAGATTTGAGGTTAGGCAGCGGCAGGTGGCAGCAGGTGAAAGGAGAGTTTTTGAGATGTGATTCGATATAAAAATAACTCGCAGAGATTGATTTTTTTCACACACGGATGAAATAAATCAGGTAAACCGATTAGTCTGTAATAAACCGGAATGAATTTCACTAATTCTAATGTAGTTGATTAATCACCTTATTTGCAATTTATTTACAAAATACATGATGTTTAATGGAGACAATTATATGGAATAGAAACATTAGATGACCATACTAGGCGGCTGCCTGTTTCATGGTGACCAATGGAGAATAGTTACTTTGTATCAAGTCTAGTGTAAACATATGCATTTAGTATATTAACATGCTGACAATTGGAAAAATTGTAAAACAAAGTAGAAGATAAACAGAAGAAAAAGACATGCGTAAGGATTACTATGTGTACATAGGTGCATACATCCATACATACACAAACACATACGCACATATATACACATATATGTACGCACATCCACATATATGTACGTATAAATACACATATGTACACACATATACACACACCCTTAAGCATATATGCATAATAAATGTAACATCAATAGAAAATGAGGATCAAATAGAAACGGTAAAAACAATATATTCTCTAAGCTTAAATAAAACTGTGATCGTCTGAAGCGACCTGCAATGTAATCACGTTTTAGTCGTCCGGAAGCTAGTTTCTCTGGTGTTTCCTAAACAATAAATTTTCATATTATTTTCGGAACGCTTCCAAATACGTATTTAAATATCATGAAAAACTGACTTGACACTCAGTCTCTCCTGTGAAAGTTGAAGTGAGAAATTATAATTTCCGTTTTTCACTGAAAAAGTGAATATTTTCCGGTGTTGCTCGGGATTTTTTATTAATAAAGTCATGAAATTGTTAATTCTTGCTTGTCGTTAGGGTGCCATAATTGATTTGACAGCGATAGTAACTATCTCTAAACAAAGAAACGTTCATTAGAAAATTTTATTTCATTCCAAACATTTATTTTTCCAAATATATCTAAATAATAAACTTCATAAGTAGGTACCTACTTGTGTTTTCCATTTTGAAAATATTTAACCCAAACGAATCTTCTTCTTTTGAATATGTAATCGTTGGCTAACCAGAGTGGTACGTCTATAGGCTAACCTCAATACAACATGGCGGGTTCAGTGTTTTTCATACTAATTTTAAAACGTTATAGCAATAGTTTGACACATTAAATTTCGTTCAAACTACTCTCTAAACCTTCTCCGCACCAATAAGAACAAACTAGTTCAGCGAAATCGGTCAAATAATTTTCGAGAAAATCGAGGACAGACAGGCAGATAAACAGAAAATTATTCATATTTTATGGAAATTTAGTTATTTTTCGTTTGAAAGTTTTAGATTGAATAATATTTGAATTCTACAATAAAATGGCTATTATTCTAGAAGGCCTAGTTGTTTCTCCGAAAACATAACCTCAATAAATTGCCAATAATGGAAGAGATATGTTATAAGACGGACATTACTACATGTCCACGGGAACACGCATATATTGTTCATCTGGACAAATAACAATATTTTTTATCTAATTAAAGGTAAAAATATTAATAAAATAAAAATTAAAATGCTAAAGAGCATTTATCCGACCATCAAAAACATGAACTTATGTTATAAATAGTTTTAAAAGGGAAAAAAATGTTTACCAATAACTGGGAAGTGTGTAGGAGGAACACGACTTGCCCCTGCGATAAAAGTCAAATTTTAAATCAAAATTAACAAACCATTTCTACGATTGTTAGACACGCTTCAAAATAAGGAATATCTTAACAAGTACTGTATAGACTGTAGAAGTGCGATCTAGTTAGTCCTCAGTCGGGCTCTCTGGGCCGTTTCTTCAATTAAGAAGAAAGAGTGACTCTTCTATAAGAAGAGTCACTTTAAGACCCAAGTTAACTTTTTTTTTTTAAAGAAACACAAATATTTCCTGAATACGAATAACCTGACAATATTTGAAAATCTCCTACTACCATCACAGTAAATATTGCCTGTGGCGTAATGGAGGACTTAGCCAGTCGAGGAATTGAACTCACGACGCCTGGGTGAGACCCAAACGTGATGCCAACTCAGCCACTGACCGGAACTGCTTCCTCTCATCAAAAACCCTCCACATAGCATCTCTAAAAATGGCATATGCCATGAGGAAAATGGTCTCCCTTGGTCTTTCTTATGCGCAGTTAATATAAAATGAGACAGGTTGATGGATTTGAATTTTCTGTTAAACAACAAATTCACAATAAAATTAGATATTCATCAATTTCACCAGAAGTAAAATAAAATTCAGCCAACTTCTGTCACACTCCCATAACATACTGCTTTCAGTTTATCTCTCATCTCTTCAGTGTTAATAGTTCTATATTCATAGGTTTCGAATTTTTTATATGTTTTCTTTATAATAGTCTATTAATTTAAGAAAGTTACCCGATAGAAATAATGACATCTATTTAGGTTTTTAAGAAGCACAACAACTTCTCGCAAAAGAAGCAGACAGTCAGTTGTAAATTAAGGCAGAACTTTTAATCTGTGCAAAGAATTAATACTTGAAGACATTAAGAAGTATTAAATTGTAATGTAGGTACAAAACAAACCCCCGCTTGCAGCTAAATCTTTAGAAACTCGTTAAAAGCAGGAGTATCAAACCATGGCCTTTTTGGAAATTCACTTTTTATAAAAGTAAAATCCGTCATGAATTCCAGGAAGCTTTCATGTTTCGTAAACCAAGTTGTCATTAACCTTTTGATTGCTTAATATTCAACTCGTGATTATATTACTTGTTGGAGTTTATTTTGAATTAATAACAACAAAACAGAAAACCTGCCTTCCCGAAAAACTCTCTGAGGGTCTTCGGCTTAATGAGATTAGCCCAGATTTTCTGTCTGGATTTTATAGGTAGGCTCAGAGATTTCCAGCTCGTTATTTCATTTCCATAATGAGTTATGAAGCTTTTAAATACGAATTGATTTTATTTAAAAGTACATCAAATTTATTAATGTCATTATTAAGAATTTTGTTTGGAAGTTTTATTTACTATGTGCTATTTTTGATTTATTAATTTCGCTACCGGTTTCGACACAACTGTGTCATTCACTAGCGTTCTTAAAACTAACTTTAAGTTATGCAAGCATTTTTAAAAATTATTTATTAACCGTTTTAGAGCTCAGAAATTTTTGCAAAAATGTATGAAAATTGCTATAATTTATTTATTTAGAGGAAACAATAATGGTTTCAAATAAAACACTCTAATTTAGACAAATATTAATCAATTTTAATAATTCTTTTTGCATTATAAAGAAAAAATGTTTATTAATATGAATATGAATAAATAAACATAAAATATTAATATTATTGTATTTTATTTCTTTTTGAAAATAAAAAAATTAAATAAAAATATCTCAACAATTATGTTTTGCCGCACAAATAGCGTCCTGTTCCTACAGGGAACGCAAATAAGGCGGGATCGCTGTATCCCACTCCCTCTGTCGCTATACACCGCGCACGTACCGGTATTTTTTCCAGCGCAAATTTTTTGTTTGATGAAGATGGTTGTGTTGACACACTATTTTTATGATTCATTCACTCCTTTTCGATATCCTCAATAATTTTCGATCTTACTTGGAGCCGGGTCATTTTTTTTCGGTAGTGTTGGAAACATACAAAATATAAGAGTTGAGCACCATTCTTCCAAATATGTTGAAAACTACCTTTTTCCAATATTTCAGGGTTCTTCGCTCGTCCAAATACACGTACAACATTTTGTCAGATTCCTCCACACCTCCCATGTATTTGTTGTAGTAATCAATCATGCTTAGTTTCACTTTTTCGTATTCAAAATTCCTTTTCTTTTTCTTGATCGTCACACTATTAATATCTGCATTGGATGAAATCAATATGACTGGGTTTGGTTTGGACTTTTTGTCTCTGAATGAACACATCAACACATCTTCATGTGCTAGGTATTTGGCTTCTCCTACGATTGCTTTCTTAGCTTCTGGAGGAATCTCTTTCCTGTTAGATATGTATTTTATTCCAAAAGGGTTTGGCCAAGCGTAAGCTTATGTAAAAATTATTTAAAAAAAAATGATAACATTTATTCAGGTAATTTCCAATTGAAAGCAATTTTGGCAAAAGTTGGTATTTATTCTGTTTCTGAAGATGAAATGGAGATAGAAGACTCGCTTTCAATCCTCAATATTTTTCTTTGATGCGTTATAAAACTGCTATCATCACTATTTGTATCTGTTGTTTCACCCTCTGTAGAATCACTAGGAATCGAATGAACGTCCGAAATAATAGCACGTGACATGGTTATTTTTTTTAAACAATATAAAAAAACGGTAAAAAGTTATTTTTAAATGTGTAAGAATGCACTCTCGTTACAAATTATGCGCGAGGTTAGAGTACGTCCACTCCCACGGAGCACCAAAAACAAACTGAAACTCGCAGCGTTTTTGCGCTGCGTCGTAATTTTCGATACAAACGATCGCAGCGCTTTTGCGCCGCGTAGGATTCTATCGGTTAATGTGATACCTGTTACGGAGTTCAAAGCTATTTTCATACGGAAATAATAACTACAGTTCTCGCAGAGCCTAATAATTAACATTATTAAATTAGATTTACTTTAAATAAATAAATAAATGGAATTCAACTGTGATAATTAACACATTTCGAAAAAATAATAGGCTACACGAAATTTTATTTGTTGCAAACAGTTCAATAAGAAGAAAAGGTTATTGAAAAGTGGGCAATTTCGATTAGTTACTAATTTTTTTTACAAAAATAATAATTATTAAATGACATTTCAAATACAAAAACCGCCTTCTATATCTTATAAACCGAGAAACTTAACTTTAGTACCTTCCAAGATAAATTCAGAAGAAGTTTTAATACAAGTTGTTTTCCAGTATATTCTACATTTTGTGTTTAACCCCGCCTTACAAAATAATGCACTCCAGCTTTAATAATTATTGTTGGAAGCGATCTTAACAAATTTTATTGCGAATCATATCAACCGAATGTAATTATTTAATTGGAATCTGCACTAGGTAGCAAGAAATTATTAGAGGAAAAGTTGAACATTTATGGAAACCTTATGTGTGATCGATATAATCGTTATTACTTACTTATTAAAATTTACTTATGATTATTAACTTATTACTTACTAATATTTGCTTATTACTATTTACATATTATTATGTATTTATTATTATTTGCCTGTTTGTATTATTATGTACTTTTTATTTGCCTATTTGTATTTAATATTTACTTATTATTCTTAATCTATTATTATTTACTTATTTTTATTTACTGATAATTCTTTACGTGACATTATTTACTTATTACTATTTATTGTTAACAAAAATATGTTCACCCTATGTTTGTGGTTAATTGGAGCCATTTCAGATACTTTACGATACTTATTTGGGTTACAATGAAATTGTTATTGTTGTCATCTATAAATATACTGTCGAACTTACTGTAGATTTAATGGTTAAAATAACTTTAGTGCTATGTTTCTTTTCTTTTTGTTTATCGTTTCAACTTACTGTAAATTTCATAGTTTAAATTACTTGAGTGTTATGTTTTTATCTTCTTTTTGTTTATCGTTTCCACTGATTGTAGATTTTGCGGTTTAAATTACTTAAGTGTTATTTTTTTTTTCTTTTTATTTTTAGTTTCACTAAATTGTAAAGCCGCACATCTCAACACAGAACTGTTCTAGTACGATTTGTGACTAATGTTTTTGATATTGTTTTTAAAACTTACGAATAAATAAATAAAGTAAGCTTAAAATTGTAAAAAAAGAAGTAAATATCTGTTTGCCTTGCAGAAGTACCTGCATAAATTGTGGTTTTAAAATTAAGAAAAAGCTTTGAAATGCCCAGGGTCGTCCACCCACTGGTTGGCGATCAGTGTTAAAAGATTACCGAATTAATGAAGTGAAATTTCATTATGAACTACAAAAGGTGAAGCAGACGTTGGCTGAATTTTCTTTAAAAATCTCAAGACTTCATTTGGCGTCTTGTTTACAATAAGGGCTTCGCTAAAATTTGCTGTTTATCCCACATTTAAAAAAAATAAAAATTTACTACAATTATAATACTGCAGAAATGGGAGACACTCATATTAATGAAAGATAGATGTTTTAATATTGTACATGTTATACAAAAATAATAAATAATTCATTATAAAGCGTCAAAACTTTTTGACAGATATTATATAGGTAGACATAGAAAGTCGGGATGATTTAGCTTAATTTAAAAAAAATATTCCTGTACGTTCCAGGGTTGTAGGACGATGGAATATCTCTTCACCCTGTACCATTGTCTTATTTAAATAAAGCTAGTCATTAACACTTTTGCATGGAGACAAATGTTGTATGTGAGCACAGAAGACGTTTAGAATAACATTCTCCCCGCGTCTGAGATATAATGAAGTTTACAGTGTATTCCTCCTGCAGCTTTTTAAACCTGGGGGTAAAATGCAAACTGCAACGTTCTAGGAGTTAATACTACTTTCGTCACTTGCCGGGAAAAGGGTCTCGGAGGAATGAAGAGTTAACTGGAAGGGTCCCGTGAAGATAATGTTCGTTTTGCAAGGTAACGTTAAAGTTTTCGATCGGAATTTGTTGCTTTATTATTACTATTTCATAAAGTGTTTCGTAATTGCGATAATTTAGACGCTTAGTTTTTGGACTTGGAATTTCAAATCAATTAATTATCTTGGGTCTTTTTTTAAATTATTTTTATTGTTGTCCTCAGCTGAAATTAATGTTAAATTAGTAAATAGAATACCACTGTTCAACGAAGAATATTATAATCAGCAAAGGGAAAAAAAAACAGAAAATTTTTGCAAACTTTGCAGATAAAGAAATGATTCGTTGATTTTTCATACCGATTGTTTAACTTTACGGCTTATTTCATAACTTCTGGATAATCCGCCGATTAGCGCTTTTTGTCGAGAAGCCTACATTGTCTGCTCTATGATCGCTGAGCAACGCTACCTTCATCCTGTGAATAAAGTTACTTGACGAATAGTCTTAGGTTTATTCACAAGTGGTGAAACACCGCCTAACTATTACCAATAGTTATAAGTCGACTTCACTCGAGATTTATCACTCTTTTTCAAAACATTTTTGTAGACAAAACATAAATTATGAGTGTTTTACATATATACATGAATATAAAATTCTATGTTTTACAGCTAATGATATAAAGGATATTGCTAGCTCATGGTTGAATTGAACTAGAAATTTCATATAGAAGAAGCAAATTATAACACAGCTAACCGTTAGTAAGTGTTCACTAAAATGTTGATTTTTCTGGTTTATATCTGAGATTATACGGTATAGTCCAGTGTATTTTTAAGACAATTGAAATCCATAAAAAAATCTCCCACAGCAAATTCTCTCGACTCTGATTAATTCTCTAGAGTCTTTAGATTGGACAACTGCAATATTGTGTATGCTGGTCTGCCGAATGTATATTTGAACAGACTGCAAGGAGTGTTCAACACAGCAGCTCGTCTAATATGCGGTGCCACCAAATATAGTCGCATCGTCCCCTTTCTACGTTATTGACTACACTGGCTTCGAGTCACAAAAATAGCTCAGTTTAAAATTTGTCTTATGGTATTTGAGTTACTGAACAGACTGGCACCATCGGACAATATTATTCAGAGACAACTCACACTTAGATCGGCCAAGTCTGATGCGACGAACAGACTGATTGAACCCTCTTGTGTGAATGCTGTTAAATTTGGAGACAGCTTTCAATGCACTGGGCTCACATCATTTGAATGACCTTCCATTTCGAAACCTTTGAGAAAAGTCTAAAAACATTATATTTAAAATGGGCTACAAACTTTAACAAGATATAAAGCGCCATTGAGATGATTTTAGTGACTAAATGGCGATCATAAAAATTAACCATTTATTATTATTATTTTCGTATTATTTTTTTAAATGGAACCGTTTGCTGTAAAATATTATCAACGAATATGATTTTAACTGAATGTCAAAAAAGTTGCAATGCTCTTCCTATGCGCCACTCATTTAAGGAGGCACTTGTAGTGATGGCGAGGATTATATAGTTCCCACCTAACTAAGCAGCAGATATTAACATCTCAACCTAGACTATTCGTATGACCAGGGCCGAATTCAGAAACATCTTAAATAATTTTCTCAGTAAATCGTGGCACCAAAATAATATACATCACTCTGTTTTAACAACTGTTTTAAATAAATAAATATTATCAATAAACAAATTTTAAACAAATATTATCGCAACAATACTACGTACTCGTGACGCTCTGTCAAGCTATCGATTATAATTGAAAGATTCATTGTTTTAACTTATCAGCCGTGAGAAAAAATATTATTGCTGTAAAAATCGACCGCGATTTGATCTGTGGTGTTACTCTCTCGTGTTTTTTTCGCATTTCTGAACTGTTTTTTGTCTTAATAAACTTTTCGTTTTATTTAATTATCAGACAGTGAAGAAGTGTTTGCAGAGGTAGAGTGCGCTGATTGGCTACCTTGTTTATGAGCTCACTTCTCAGTGCTCCTACTGGTGTAGTGATCTCTCTTTAACCAATCACCGCTTATTTTCTGTGAAATTGTGAAACCACCTGTTTACAAATAAATTCTCGGATTACGAACAAAAAAAAAGTTTTCACTTTCATGTGAATATGGGGAAAAAAAAGAATTCACGAAACAATGACAGCCCCACTATTGCTTCTCCCTATACCTCTCACTCGGACGAATCAGATTCTGATGCCCAGGAGACAGAGATGGATATTGACCCTAATCGCGGTAATCCATCAGGACAAAAAATACTCTCTGGGACACAATTTTTCCTGAAGGCCTTACAGGATACATTGGCGGAAAAACCGTCAAAGGTATCAAAAGAACAACAGCTCAAGGTGTCCCGAAATGTAACGAGTGTTCTAGGATCAGTGGCCCAGCTGTTGCTTGAAAAGGAAGAACTCAGAGGAGATCTAAACTCAGCCCTTGCAAACATCAAGGTCTTGCAGGCCGAAAAAACGATGGCAGACAATCATATTAAGCAGTTGTTGGACAAAATTCAGCAGCTAGAGTCTGATCTGGGACCAGTGATGCGTCGAGTGGCTGATGCCACGGAGGCAAGCCTATCGTTCGCCGACATGGTCAAAAATGGTCCTCAGAATACGCCAAGACCTCCAATCACCCGTACAGGACTTAGTGTTGGGACCCCTAAGCCTGCTATATGCATCTTTCCGAAACTGGCTTCGGCTAAGGATAGCGACGAAACGAAGCAGCTCCTGAAGGACGTCTTACGACCATCTGAGCATGGAATCCGCGTTACGGGTATAAGGAACATCCGTAACAAAGGCATAGTTATCCAAACCGCTACTCGGGAAGACCGGGAAAAAATACTCAAAACCCCATGTCTAGCAAACTCGGCTACTCTAAGTGCCCGACTACCCACAAAACGACATCCACGAGTGATCTTTTTTAATGTTCCTCGGGACCTTACAGATGAGTGTTTTCTCAGGAGTGCCTTAACGGGAATCCAGGAAAACGCAGACTTAGAACCCACAGTGAAAACGTGCAAGCTAAGTCATCTAGCTGGTGCTCGGACAGGATCGACATGCCACCGGGTCTACGAGGTGCCTGCCCATCTACGTCACGTGCTGGTGAAGCAAGGAAAGGTCTTTGTTGACTGGAATGTGTGCCGCGTTCGTGACTTTATTGGGCTTACAGTGTGTTCCAAGTGCCAAATGATCGGACATTCCTTCAAGTTCTGCAAGGACCAGCAAAGATGTGGACATTGTGCAGGTGAAGGTCATGCCAGGACAGATTGCCCAAAAGCTGCCGCCAAGCCAGTATGTGCCACCTGTACCAGGTTTGGCAAGCCCGCTGGACATTCGACTGGAGACAAGGACACCTGCCCAGCTTATAAGGCTGCTCTTTCCAAGGACTTTGCCACCATCGATTATGGCGTATAAATACATTGATGACGACGGTGATGTTATCTACACGAGGACTAATGACTTGAAACAGTGGACGGAAGAACATAAAATTGGCCATAATATAGGTAATTTTACTTGCGTTCAACTAAACATTCGATCCATATCTAAATACTGGGATGTCTTACATGCTAACCTCCAAAATTGTTGGAATAATATAGATATCCTAATGCTATGTGAAACTTCAATAAAAAGGGAACATACTTGTCTTTTCGAAATTCCCGGTTACAGTAGCATTAGTTACTGTCGCACATCCAAATCTGGAGGGGGTATAACCTTGTATATTCGGGATACTTTACCTTTCACCCAAAATTTACTTGAAACAAAGTTGTTCGAGAATATTTCCTGTATAATAACATTACCAAATAATTCTATACTCAATGTACTAGCAATATATAGACCACCAAATCTTAGTAAACAATCATTTATCAATGAACTTTCATCAATATTAACAAAATGTTCAAACCCTAATGAAAATATGCTAATATTTGGTGACATAAATATTGATTTGTTAAATTATATAGATCCTGTGATTATTCACTATGAAAATGCTCTTTCAAATAACTATTTTACAAAATGTATAAACGACGTTACAAGGGAAGCTATAGCAAATAGTAAAATGACACGAACATGTTTGGATCATATTTTTGTTAGATATAATAGCAAACACAAAGAAAATGACATACTCTACGCATGTGTTTGTGACTTCATCATTGCAGACCACTTTGCAACAGCTGTGAACATTCCGTACTATAAAACTAATAAACGGCCTACAAATAAAGGGCGGAAAGTCTCAATTTTATCTCAAAAACGAATAGATTTTTCAATTAGAAATTATAACTGGAATGCTTTGCTTCAGACAAATGATTGCAATAATTTATATAGTCAAATAAAAAGCAAGTTTAACGAAGTATATGAAAATAGTAAAATATTTATAGATGTAAAACCCAATGCAAGACCTTGGATTATAAAAGAATGGATGACAGAAGATATTCTATCACACATTAAAAAACGAGATTCTTTATTTAAGCGGTGGAAAAGCTCCCCAACAAATGCAATTTATTTATTTATTTGTTACTAAATTAATAATAAAAAGTAAAACAACCTTTTTCAATGATAAATTTAAGAATAATTTTTCAGATATCAAAAAACATGGGATGAAATAAATAAAATTCTAGGACGTAGGACAAAGAGTAACTGTGACGATGTAATTAGTAGGTTTATGTTAAAAAATCAATCTGCTGAAAATGTTACAAACCAATTTGTTAATTATTTTTCAGATAACATAGCCTCAATGGTTCATAAATGTGATTTTAAGGCGTCAAATATTGTCCCGATAGAGTCACCGCAAAGTTTGTATATATCACGAGCATCACTCGCAGACATACTGAGTATAGTCAAACTTCTCAAAATTCAAAGTCCCCTGGCATAGATAATATCCGAATGTTTGACATAAAAAGACACATAGATATTTTGGGTCCTATATTAACCCATCTGATCAACACAATTTTAACACAAGCTGTGATACCAGATGAACTCAAATGTAGTATTATCAGACCTATTTACAAAAATGGTAAACATACTGATATAGAAAACTATAGACCGATTAGTATATTACCCGCTCTAGAAAAGATTCTTGAAAAATACATATCTTTAAAACTAACCAAATACTTGGAGTGCTTTTCTTTAATAGATCCTAATCAATTTGGTTTTCAAAAAAAAAAAAAGTACTGAAATGTTACTTCAGGATTTTTCTAACTATATAAATAATGAACTGAATAATAAAAGACATGTTTTGGTACTGTTTATAGACAATTCAAAGGCATTTGATACTATAGACCCGATGAAATTGTTAAATATTTTGGAGGCAATAGGGGTAAGAGGAAACTTTCTCAAACTATTCAAAAACTTCCCAACCAACCGCCAAATCCAGGTAAAAATATCAGACAAATTTAGTAAAAGAAGAAATGTCAAAACAGGAGTTCCACAAGGGTCAATTTTAGGTCCAACGCTCTATATTATCTTTGTATCACTTATGAACAAAATATTCTCGTTTGTTAAACATTATGTATATGCTGATGATACAGCACTTATAATATCCCATGAAAATTTGGATACTGCAATAAAATTGTTACAGGTAGACTTTATTTCTTTATTAAAATGGTCACACGACTCTGACGACTGGTCTAATAATCAATGCTAAAAAAACGAAATTGATGCATATAAGATCCCCGCATGCAAGGTACAGAGAGGCACCTGTAATCATATCCCATTCATTTAATTGCATTCACAATAATACCAAACAGCCCTGCGCGTGTACAAGTATCGAATTAGTCAACCAGTACGTGTATCTAGGTGTTACGGTGGATTGTAATATGAAATGGGACGTACAAATTTCCAACCTCTGTAAGCGACTTCGAGTCATTGTAGGAAGACTCCACAAGATAAAATTATACGTGCCTATAAAAACTATGAAACTAATTTATTTGTCTCTAGCAGAATCGACTATAAGGTATGGTATAACTTCTTGGGGGCACTCCTGTAAGACCAACATAAAACATTTACAGCTGATTCAAAACGCCATGGTAAAATTGTTAGTAAGTAAAACAGTTTTTAACCAAAGGCGAGACATGGATATCATGTACAAATCAATTAATGTATTACCTGTTCGTGGTATTTTGTGGCATAAAATTCTATTGCAACATATATCTGAAAGTCCGTATAAGGCAGTGGTGGATCATGTACACAATACACGTTTCACACAAAATATAGGAATGATAGTGCCAATATTTCAAAATAAATATGGTCAACGAACCCTTGAATACATTGTACCATTTATATTTAACAAATTGCCGTACGAATTTAAAAACAATTGTCCTATGATGAAATTCTCACTGATGTAAAGTGTTGGCTTTTGGAAAGTAACCTTGTGTATTGATGGTAACAAATATGACGGTCTCCATGGTTGTATAGCTCCTAGATATCTGGTGTACTTACTGTTACGGTGTTACTATTATATTTAAGTCTATCCTCATTGTAACCAACCTGTACTGCTGTTTTATGTATATATCTTTTAAATTTTTATTTCTTAATCTATTTAATACTTACAGATGCTTTGATATTTCTGATATTTACGTAATAGTTATATTTTTGTAATATGAATGTTTTTATAATGTTGATATTTTTAAAAGTATTGATGTTTTTATAATATTGATATTTTTATAATATTGATACTTTTATAATATTGGTACTTTTATAATTTTGATATTTTTTATGATATTGACATTTTTATAATATTATTTAAATCGGTGTTATAAGATTGGGCTCTAGTATCTCAATAACAAATCTGTAATGCTTTTACCATTATTTTTTCTCTTTAACTTTTTTTTTTCTCAACTTATGATGCAAATTATTAATCAACTTATTTTTCTCACAAGATGCATGCGCCTAAATATAATAATTTTTGCCCTACATTTGTATGATGATTGTAATTTATTGTTGTATTATATTATATTGTTGAAATAAACTCCTGCTGACAAGCTACTTGCAGTGGCTTAGCGGGTATAAGTTCCCACTGTATATAATTAATATTATACAATAAAAAAATTAAAAAATAAAAAAAAAACTAGATTTTGGATAGAGGGTTATTAGTGACTCATTTATTTCAACAAGGGTTTGGGTACGGATTTTCGGTAAATTCTATGATGATATTTTTACAATACTAGTCAGTTATTTTTCTGATATTAATTGATTTAGTTTGTTTGATACTAGGTTGGAGTTTGTGTATAACGTTTCAGCTAAACATTCAGAGCTTCTTTGTGCAAAGGTATTACACTTGGGTACATTGATTTTATCTATTCGCTTTACTTTTGGTATTTTGATTATGTGAGCTAACTAATGGAAGAGAGCCGTAGAAAATTTACAATACAATACAATTTGATTAATAAATCCGATAATTTGAAAAATCACTGTAGAAAATCCACGCAAATAAATTGTGTTCATTGAATTCTGCCACCGATATGAGAAAAAAATGAAGACAATTTTTGTTTAATCGCTTGCAAGTGGAAATCAAATATTACGTATGGAACTTTTTCGTTTAAAAGGAGAAAAATTATGACGAAATTGATGAATTATTTTTCTTAGTTAGGTACTAAATGCTCTTCTTCTGGAATCCACATTTGGACGCAGGTTTCTCACAAATGTGTGATGCCGGGGAACACGCAATTCCACGCGGCCAGCATACAGCACGTCACAGGGCGTTATACACTCGTCACTGAGTTTACTAGTTAAATTTATACAAGGCCAAGGAGTTTACAGTGTCCAAATGCGTGGCAAGCGAGATGACACCTAAAACCACGCCCAGCGGCCATTTGCCCAAGGGCAAGTCGCTCTCTGTTTGTACACAATTCCTATCGGTTCCAATGCCGGCCTTGATCTGCGCTGGCGACGGCCCGCTGTCGTGAGTGAGTCTCGCTCGCTGCGGAACGGAAATAGAACCAACCATCAATTCCGCGGACTTTTTTAACGAGGGGCTAGATGCATTTTAGTATAGTGACTTCGTTACGTAACAATATTTAAATGGAGATGAAGGTTTTTAGGTCTTTCTACCCTTATTAAAGATAACTTGACGTGTTGGAAGGGTCATTATTAGTTTGTTTGTTGAGAATGAGATTTATATATTGATTTACTATTAATTGAACATATTATGCAAAATGAGAGCATATTTACACTTTTATATTTTTCTATAAATATTCTTAATTTGTTAGGTATTCACGAGAAAGTACAATCATATATATAAATTGTTTACGCTACAAATCATTCCTAATTCACACAATCTAAATAAAATAATTGCTTTTTATATTACAAATGAAAGTAACTGTTAAATAAATAGCAGATAAGTTTGATACCATTTCAAAAAGTTCTCGAAAAGAAAACGATAATTTAACCTTGTAAAAACATTCCATTAATTTTAACATATTAATTTTTAAATCTTCCTTTCTTTTAAAAAACTCCCTTTCATAAATATATTAAAAGTGTTTTTATTAGTTTTAATCAAAGAAACAGGCTTTGATAAAAGACATGTGGCGTCTGTTGAATATATCAATCAGAATTTGTTTCCACGCAAAAAACGCATGGCTTCAACATTTTTTTCTCAAATCTAAAAATAATATTAAAAAAAAAGTTTTCATTGCTAGTGATTTTATTTTTATTTGATTATTCGACTTAAATGTTTTTTTTTAATCTGTAAACCAAACTGCTATAAAGCTTAAATAAAAATTTATCTTCTACACGCTATTTTTGTATGATTTGAGTGAAATAAGTTTAGTCTGAATAGTTGGTAGTAAGCGAAAAGATAAACAAGATTTTCTTCGATAGTAGTTATGGAAATTTCTTCATTGTTTGATTTCCTGCCGATAATGTTTGTAATTAAATATTTTACCCTGAATGAATGATTAATACATTGAATATGCTATACTTAATGACTTGTCTGAATTTCCCAGCTCTTGGTACTTCGAAGCGCCATACATGATGTTCACCTAAACCCATGTTTCTAATCATACGAATAATTTAGTTATAATTTCCCAATGAAACTTTTAGAATAATTAAAATGTCGATAGCAGATTCTCTTGTAAGATATGGATTAACAATATGTGGAAATACGACGAATACTAATCTGAAACAAATTCAAATGATTCAAAATGCTTTTCAAAAACTATTGGTTTTCCCCAGTATTTACAGACATGATCCTCTATTGTTTTTTCCAGAGTGCAAAAATTTTACATGTCAAAGCTTCTACTATGGTATGAAATTAAAATTTGTTGAATATTTAATACGCAGCACAATGATAAATTAGAACATATTTTAAATACCAGATTCACAAGCAATGTAAAAAATACTGAGAGAGAACTTTGAAATACGATATATCTAAGATATTTAACTTAATGCCAAATACTATAAAAAAAACGTAACTCAATAAACAAAAAAAAATATTTTAAAGGAAATAAATGATAATGTAAATAGTAATAATAATTTCAATAGTAATTAAATGAGAAAATCGAAATGCATAAAAGACTGTCGAAAGAAACTGTATAGATATTAAGATGAAAATTACAATATATTATAAATGTAAATAATAAGAGATAACTACCTGTTGACAAACCAAACTAATTAACAGAACTTAAATGGAATTTATGAATAATAATAATAATTTAAAAAAAAAACAATAATTGCTTTCACTTAAATGATTATTTTTTTATAAATAAGTCAAAATTGAATTCAAATTGGAAATATTAATTAAAGAGCTATGGACGGATTTGTAAAAAATTATTTCACTAAGTAATATTTTTTTGAACATCCATGGATATACGATTAACTTGGATTCCATGCAACTTTAAGGAAATGCAATGTCTCATAAATTTTTAGTTATAGACTATTTTACATTCACAGTTATATTAAGATAAGGAACATCCACACGGCACTATGCGGGCAGATCTTATCATTCCGAAAAATAACTCAATCACATTTTCTTTGTCGTTTTCATTTAAATGTGGCCTTTAGACGTGTAGTTTACTGTCAAAAACGTTTTCTTCCAAATATGATCAGCATCTTTACACGAAAACTTGCTTGTATTTAAGGAACCAATGGAATATACCGTAAAAATTTGTTTTCTTTAATTAACAAACGTAGATTTTTGTTTAGAGTCCCAACTGCTCCCAATCATCTGGATTCAGTGAGACTATGGCTTCTCCAATTGAGGTATATAGTGAGGTTGAAGGAAGTGGGGAGGGGATGGACATGGGTTGGAGAAGGTGGGGAATTATCTGGCTATTCAGATCTGGCCACTGCCCAACTGCTGAGTCTCAACTGCTCCCAACCGTCTGGATTCAGTGAGACAATGGCTTCTCCAATTGGGGTATATAGTGAGGTTGAAGGAAGTGGGGAGGGGAAGGACATGGGTTGGAGGAAGGTGGGGAATTATCTGGGTATTCAGATCTGGCCACTGCCCAACTGCTGAGTCCCAACTGCTCCCAACCGTCTGGATTCAGTGAGACAATGGCTTCTCCAATTGGGGTATATTGTGAGGTTGAAGGAAGTGGAGAGGGGAAAGAAATGCGTTGCAAGAAGGTGGGGAATTATCTGGGTATTCAGATCTGGCTACCAAACACGGCTAAAGCCATTTCAAGCAACGTTTAGATTCTGAATGGCGGTCTTTCACCAGGGCGATACTGAAAGTGTCTACCACTGTGGAACATACCGCATACATACTATTTTTATTTATATCCGCATAATGAATTTTTAAATAACACGATTTAATCAACAAAATTTTCTTGCGCACGCCAGGATTTTAATCCGCGAACTATGGATACGTAGCAGAGGGTCGTAACTAATCAACCACGGAGGCCGTCATAACATTCAAATAAATATTCATAGATATTCAAATAAACTATTCGTTGTCATTCATAACGTCAACATAAATAATCAAAATATGTTATCTATCCAACGAACCATTGCATTTAAAAAAAGGAATGAACTTATACCTAAACCCTCTACATGTGAATATATATCATCTAAATCTTCCACTAAACGTCTCAAACAAACTTTAATCTTTCTGAGAAAACTCCAACTTGATCTCTTCTGTAATGGTATATAATATGTGGGGTAAAAAAGTTATATTCCATATTCAGTCGGCAAACTCTGTCTAATCAATTCATGGCTCTACTATCTCAACGGAATCGTTGAATAATAATTTATTCATAAATGACCATATAATGTGGAAATTAATAATACATTATATGAAATCATTTATTCATGTTTAGATTGAAGGGCACCACAATTCGACTAAATAAAAAAAGTATGACACTTTCAAAAATACGCGCGAAGTTCCAGCGAAGAATCGCCGCGTGCACCCCACCGACCTCCCTACTATAACATGTCAAAAGCAGAAACTGTGTATGCAAAATGAGGCACATATGGCATTAAAAAAAATCTGTATTCTACACAAAAAATATTCCTACATGTGTGCGATATGCGCATTCGAGGGAAAACTCGTTTGTGTTACTGTCGAAAAATGCCGTGCCTTTCAGTACAATCACACATGTAGCAAGCAGTACCATTGTGGTGGGTTTTTTTCATGCAATAAAAGGCTTTCGTGCGTTTGAAAAAAATATTGAAATTTTATATATCCGGTAATTGGCTTGTAATATGCATAAATGAATCCGTTATTTGGATGTTATGCTGCAGGTAATTGAAACTATATCGGCTAAAACCAGTAGCTTAATCATTCTTACCAGGTCTGGGTAAGTTTTTTCGTAATATATTCGCTATTTTTCCTACTGCCTATTCTGATTAAAAACTCTTTGCATGCCACTGCATGTAATGCTGCGCACCCCTTCGTCACGAAATGCCTTAAATCAAGCCGTTTAGCAGAATTTAAAATGTTTAACATTAAGCTTGTTATTTATTATAACGAGGAAAAATGATTTTTACCGTACGTAAGCGAACCGTTACGAGGGTTAAAATTTCATTATAAAAACATCTGGTTTTATGAACGTGAACACTGAACAAAGGGTATTAAAAAATATTTATTTTGTATTTATCCCGTGACACGTTTGACTTTCGAACCCTTTCAAACTTTTTCATTCATGATTTACGGTCGTTTCACAAAGTTTAGTTTTAGAAAACTCTTAAACTTTTCCGACCCCCCTGACACTCACATTACTCGTTTGGAAATACTTCTTGAACATTGTTGATTCGCGAAGTGACGGTTTTTTTTCTGGAAATGGACCAACTTTGCCATCTTACCACCAGATGGTGTGATAAACCTACGTGAACGAGTTAATAACACTGTGAAAAACAAAGTGATTTATTTATCAGTAATAATATTGTCTTCATATACGTATAAGAAAATGTCAATAGAATAATACATATGAAGGATAAGAAGTCGGGGGTGACTGAAAATGACAAAATTCAATCACGTTAAACGATTACTCTAAACCGACGGTGTCGAAAGTTCGAATAACAAAATATTACATAGTGATAATGAAACAAAAATTTATACTAGTACTGAGTTGTGTGTCTCTGCATATCCCTGCTGAGAAGTGGCGTAATGATTACAAAATATATTATTTTAGGTCTGCGTTAACCATTTTCGGTATGTGATTGGATGAACATAAACATCCTCAACCAAGGCCAGTACAGTGAATCAAATTGGCCTGCAATTTACACAGGATTTTAATATATGTATTTTATTAATATATATTAAAACAAATTAGTAATGGTTTTATTAAGTTCTGCAAAGTATTTCAGTTTTTATTGTTATGCCAGCTGTTATAAATCAAATAAGGAAAATTTTCTCTTTATCCATTTTTCGGTATTTTATAATTTTAAAAATATTATTTTATTACATATTTCACGGGTTAATCACGCGCATTTAAATGCATTTTATAGTATTCATATTGTTATAAAACAACTAAGAAAAACCAGCCATCGTTAAAAAAGGGGAAAATTGATTTCAACTGTAAGCACCTCACATAAAGGAAAATTTGAATTATCACAATTATTCTCTGAGTAAATCGGTGTTAACCAAAAATATTCATAAATCTATTCACATACGATAAAAAAGGTAAAAATTGGGCGGGGGTACATAAAATCAATTAATCCAGTCATGGCAATGTGGACTTACAATAATTTAAAAATGGATTTTAATGCTAACAGTAATAACACAGACTAAAATACTTAATGATAACATTATTTAATTGTGCCGAACTTAGTGATATCATTATTAAATTTGATTTAATTTAAATTTAAATTAACAAATAAATGGAGTTCTACGAATTAATAACAATGATAATTAGTTTTTATTTATGTAATCAGTCATTCTACCTTTTATAAATTCTTCATGAAAACAATTTAAAATATAAAGTGGAATGGCTTATAAGATATTTCTATAGGAGAATCTTATACTCGTATAAATAGCAGACTAATGAATTTTTCATGAACATTTCCCAAAACTTCGTTCATATATATAGTTGGATAATAATTACAATCCTGTAAAAGAAGTGATGGCGCCAAGTTGTCCGTCAGTGTAAAAGAAGGCAGTTAAAGCACGTTGGAGCGACAGTGTAAAAGGGGTGAGGATGGGGCCCCACGATGCAGCAACAGTGATAAGATCAGCAGGAGGGTTAACTCACCTTGAGGCCAGACGCGGGGCTTGACTCAGGGTTCCACCAGGATCTCAGTAGGTAAGAGCAATCACAGCTCTTTTCTGCAAGTCGTGAATCGGCACAGCCTCATACCGGCTCAGTAAGAAGGTACTGAACTACTAACTCGAAAAGATGAGTGCTTTCTAGACAGGGTTTATTTTACAGGGAAGACATTTACAGGTAGTACATACGGTGTTCAATAACAATGGGCAGTACCTAACCTATCTGAGGTTCAAATATCTCTCTCTGGTGAGTCTTCAATCGGACAATTACTTTAAACATAGAGGTTTTGCAGCACATACAAAGAGGAAATGGTTTACAGCTTACTTGGATCGAACGGGGGCAGTCAGCATGCGGCTCCATCGCAAAAGGTGATGCCTAGGAACGTTGAATTCCATACCGATAGCATCTTGTGGCTCACAGGAAGTTAGTGAACTGGTCACTGACTTTACTAATTAGATTTAGGCCAAGACAATGAGTTTACAATGTACTTAATGTATGGAAGGTAAAGTGATGCCAGAAATCACACAGGGCGGTCACGTGCAAAAGCACGCTGCATGCACCTTTTGCTTCTCTTGTCTGATCTGGATTGGCGGGCCAGCGCCGTTGCTCGGGCCGCAAGCCCTCAACGGATGACGGCGGAACTGGCGCCGTTCGTGTCGGACGCCGGGATCAATCCTAGCAAATGTTTGAGAAAGTTCTAGGATCTTCCTTTTAAAATTTTAGCGGACTTTTAACAAACCGATAGATTCTTCTATTAAATTGTAGCTATTTTGTTACATAACAATGCCTATACCAATATTCTTGCGTTCCCAATTTGTACTGTTTGTACACTGAGTTTTTCTTTCCAGTCTAAAATATAAAATGTAGTTTATGAATACTGTAGAAATAAAATCACAGCAATTTTAATAATTGTAAAAAGGCCATATGTCAAAATATGGAAATCTTTAAGTTTTACTACATCCTAAAATATGAGGATCATGTTAAACAAATTTTAGGAAAGGCCTATCAACAAATTGGCTTTATTTTAAGCATAGAAATGCTTCACCATACCGCGTACACTGATATTGGTATATATGACATATTATTATTCAAGATCACAGCTTGGTTTTGCCTTAGTATCCCCTATATTATACCTACATTGATCGTATTGAAAAAAATTCAAAAATTACAAAATATCTGTCTTATCGCTCTAGTAGGTAATCACCAATTTAATACCATTGCTCTATATTATACATTATCAACGTGGGCGATAACGCCCCACCTAGACGTTTGAGACTTTCAGGGGGGCAGCAGAAGACCCAGAGAAAATTAGGGGGCGGTGAGATGGCACAGTTAGGGCGTGGGCAGGTAAAAAAAAATAGACAAAAAAACACACTAATCACGTACCAATAAAGCAAAGTAAACTTTAATATTGGTTAATTTTTGTTATTGTATGTATTGTATTAATTTTTATAACGTTTGCGAAAATTCATATATTTCGGTAGTTCGAGAAGTGGATTAAAATAGAACTGAAAGATTCCATAATAATACCAAATATTTTATTTTGTGATTTGAATTTAAAAAATTTAAAACTTCCGATTTCACGTGAAATGTATTTTATCATATGTAAATACATGCGTAGTTAATAAAAGCCTGTTAATAAAAAAAATAGTAAGACAATATGTTTGTAATAATTAAGTTATTATATTATTCTCATTGAAACATTCTTCTTTAAATTCAGAAATAATATAGGAGTAATATACTATCTTACGACTATATAATATACATATACAGTGCAATTAAACGTTTGAATATAATCGTGGTAATAGCTGTTTCAGATTCACGACAGATGATAAATAAAAAAAATTTCAAACGTGGGCGGTGAGCAAAATAAGGTTGAGAAACTATGCTCTATATAAACGTAGAAAAATCACTAACGCTTTATTCCTATACAAATTTGTGAACTATCTTGTTGATTCATCATATTCGTTCGAAATTGTCCTGAGTGCCACACCAGTTCGAACGATTTCTTTAGTTTATTGATTAAATAAAAGACACTTTTTAACTTTATTCCGCTTTTATTTTTGACCGTGACCGGTTTCAACCTTTACGATTTTCTTCAGACTGGTACAATTATTGCTTAAACTATGTTTTACATACAATTTTGGGTGTTAAGATCGGTTACAAAAATGTGCTTTTAAACCAGATTGATATGTAAAGTAATATTATGAATAAATTTAAATGTACCATATAAGTCAAGTTTTGTAAAATCATGCTACAACAATACTGAAAAATATAATCTAAGTAAAATCATGGTTTGATACCCCCGACACCCAAAATTGTATAAAAACCATAGTTTAAGCATTAATTGTACCGGTCTGAAGATAGCCGTCACAGGCTGAAGTCAGTCACGGTCAAAAATAAAAGTGTAAAAAGGGTAGAAAGTCTATTTTATTTATTCAATACAATGGAATTCCACCGTGTGTTAACAGTTACAAAAATAGATATATTCTTTAGTATACCTACAACATTGTAAATCTGAGTAAGCGTAAAATTCATGAATGGGATTTATCCCCAAAATATTCAATACCTTACGACATATAGACACCTTGAAAACATATAAAAAGAAACTGGCTGAATTGATCGCATGACGCGAAAATTTCAATTATTAATTTTAACTGTTCTTAAAATATTTATTGTTCATTTTTTTCTTTTGTTTTTGTTTATAATGTAGTATGTATATACAAGTATAATTGCTTAAAATTACTCAAATAATGAAACTTAATTGGTTTATCGTATGTTCATTGAACAATGTAATTACTGTATTAAATAACTGTTCGATTCCTGAACAAAATAAAAAAAAATGATAATTTAAGAACTGCCGTCCCTAAGTTCGATTCTAAAAATAGATACTTGCCACATTTGAAACGTAAGGAATAAAGATTTTTTTCTCATTTTGAAGGCCGGTTCGAAAAAAGATCTAAAATGTAAAAATAGCAGACTGTGTTCAACAAAATATCATTACGTGAGTTCCCACTTACATATTCCAAGCTTGTAGTCTTGCCACGTAATTTTTTAAAAAAATTGCCAAAAGCGGATTATTTTCATCGAATAAAAAAATATATTTTCGCTCGAGTTTTTTTAAGCATCTCTTTACGCATTTTAATTACTGTCTTTGAGTGGCTCATCATTTCAAAAGCCCACTTAATTTTGGAGCTTCTTTTGTAAAATGTGGCTCGGCGGGAGCGTATCGACATCTCGATTTGTGTATGTAATGTAGCGCAACATTCGTTCCCCTGGGTACATAGCTACAGATGCCAAGGTTCTTAGCCTCCAAGGTGTTACTGAAGAAAAATACTAACTTCTGTACATTTTTAATGTAAAGAAGTGGGCTTTATATTATTGAAACCGCTGACCGTGTAACAGAATGCATCACTGACTGATATTCTCTTCTGCTCCACAAAATCTATTGTCCAACTATCGTTATTGATAGAATTTACTTTGAATGGGGACTTGGGTACAATCATTTACGTAGCTCATATTCGTTGTAAAGGTAAAAAAGAGTATTTTATTGAAAGATGGTTCAGCGCTCTGTGTGCAGTATTGTATAAAATATTTCGCTGGGAACGAAAATTTAAACAGAGAATTTGGAATAAAAAAAGCACTGCATTTTTGATCCAACTACTTAATTTAATTTAAAGGCGCCTTTGTATTATATTTGTCTTTCTCAAAAATAAAAAAAAGGCGTACGACGGTAGATAAATTCATGCATGTAACGTGTAAACTACGATTACTGATTCTCTCATATGGATATTCTAGTTTTCAAATGGAAAGATAATAGACTGTTTCATTTGGTAGTCTAATTATCACGGAAATGGGGTAACTGAACTAAAAAAAAACTCAAAACGGATCTATGTTTGAGTTTTCTCGTCCAGCAATAGTTAAATAATACAATCACCTTATGGGCGGGGTTGACATGGATGATTCTCTATGAGTACTATATTGCGTTGACAGAAAATCTAAAAACGCAATTTATGTTTGATGTGGCATTTGTTAACTAATACTTTTTTCCAATTTTTTTTTTTCGAAAAAAATTATAAACATCAATACGCAATAACAATAAGCCGTTTCAAGTAACATTTGTACTGTTAACCTTCAGCATGCTAAGATGGAAAATAAAACTTGTATTGCCATGACGGGTAACTCAGTTACCCCAGGCACTTTATCATCGTAACGCCATTTTTTACGATTATTAATATTTTTTAAAATTAAAATTAATCTTATTTCTCACACATTTAATGTGTTTTCATGAGTAATTATCACTACATTGTTATTTTAAAAAAAACCTCAACATTCATCGGCGAACGGTTATGTGATTTACTGACAAAATGCTCATAAGAACTAAGAATATTTGCTACCTGCTGGCGGTCCGGCGGCCGATTACCTTACCCCCTCATGCAGATTTGATAATAGCGCAAACAAGTCAGATGGCGCTCAGCACCCACCACTGACTATAAGACTTGAATGGCGGAAACGTGTAGCCGAATATGGTTCCAGCGCGCAAGAAATATTATTTGTGGCAATAAATGATACATACACATTTAAACAATAGTTTTTCGGTTTTAATCTACTTCTTAAGTTCATTTTTTTAATTTTAAATTATAGTTTATAGGATATCAATGAATACAAAATAGCAAAACTAAAAGGTCTCTACTTAAAAAAATACATGGATGAAGGTAATTTAAGAGATTTTGACTACCCCCTTGGCAATGGAAAGGTTTAAGTCTTTAATTCTACTATCAAAATATTATTTTAAGTGAGATCTGGTGTTCTCTCTTTCTACAACACATATCTAATCTTAAGATAAATTGAGATAGAACGAGTATTATGAAGACCTTCATTTGGTTCCCAATATGGAACAAGTTGAATCGGCAGGTAGTTTTAACAATGGGATATTTTAGCTCATTCTGGCATTTTTCCCACCCTCATAATACAGATTTTTCGTGGTACAAAACTAACACACTGTACGACGTTAAGCCGACTTACTGAATTAAAAATGAATAAACTGATAAATTAATAGAAATCAAAGTCCCAATAAATAATTTTATTATCATCAAATGAAACAATCAAACGTTGTTTTAACAACATTTATTTTATACACCTATCGATTTCGGAAACAACCATTCCATCATCAGGAGAAGTGTGTACTGAACAATATTACAAAATTATGGAAGAACATGCATAGTAAATGGCACAGTGGGGGTGGAGGGCGTGGCTAGGGATTTCTTAGAATCATTAACACCTTTCTCCTTTTACATAGTACAGCATAAAGTATAAAACATTGACTATAACGTGAACAAATATCTAAGCAATAAAGAACCCTTATGAGCCTAAATAATAATAAAGATAAAAATTTAAACAATATCTTTAAATAATAAAGTAAGAATAAGCGTCTATTCAAGGAATTTGAAAATTACAACTAATGAATGAAAAAAACAGAATTTTTTATTGAAAAAAAAATGAACTTAATAATATGTAAAATTTATGATTTACAATATTTCTATTCCTCGTATATGTATTTAATTACTAAATACGTTATTAAAATATATATAATATTTTGTAGAAAGTAATAAATTTACAGAAGAACATTCTCACCGAGTAAATAAATGAGTTCGTGAGTACATGTTTGTATTGTAAGAGCGATACATTCCATAGATTTGTGATATGTGCATATATATTACCAAAGTTTTGAATTCTATGTAACGGAGTGTGAAATTATTTAGCCGTTGCAGTATTGTTGCATAGAATATGTAACGCTTAACGATAATTTTGTTTTAAAGGTAATTTACTTTTTTTGCTTTCGGCTCAGCGTGTAGGCAAATTCCGTACATACGTGTGTAAGTAAATACGTAGTACGAACAGGCACAGGATGGCCGTAAGGAATGGGACCGCGATAATGATCCACTTTCCTACGTGCTTCACGTTCGTGGAGAAGGTTCGTTTTTGAATCCCGGACCCATAAAATACGTAGGGTACATTGAGAAAAAATGAGTGGCGATCACACGGCTTTCTTGGAAACTAAATTATGTATAGTAGAATCATTTTAAAGAGATTCTTGCTTGTGTAGTGGTGACCTGTATTGTGGGACTTCAGCGTGGTAATGGGAGACAGCGGGCGGGTGTTATAAACTATTTAAAAAAATTGAAACACTGTCGGTGAGCAACTCTACACGAGCAAGGATTTCTTTCAAATAATTTGCCTAAATAATTTTAAGAAGATTCCTCCTCGAGAATCCTCCCCCCCCCTTCTTACTCCACAGTACTCCCATGAAACGGTACACAACTAAACAAGCAAGAATCTCTTTAAATTGATTCTGCTTTGCATACCTTTACAAATCTTAAGTAACCAGAGGTTTGAAATAAGTTTTGTATTACGAACGGGGTTAAAATTATAAAAAAACGCTTCAACAAATCCTCCTTATCCGCGTGTTTGTTTATATATGGGTCACAACGTGGTTTTTGAAGAATTTCAACTCAAAAATGTACGGTGAGAATCTGTGAAAAGTACGACAACTTTGCTGTCGATACTCTCCACGTCAAGGCAGTTTATTGTGTTAAGTTTGAAGCGCCATTAACATATATCATGAACAAATGGGGTTTTAAATATCCAATATAACTGTAAAAAAACAGAACAAGGCGATATATTATTTGCAATGGTAGCAAAGCTAATTAACTCATAAAGTCGTGAGGCGATACGATGACCAACCTAATTTGTTTATTTTTTATTTTTTTATTAAGATAAGTACCTGAGAAAGAAGTTTTTTTTTTTATCGAGCTGTATAATTAGTTACAAAAACTAGAGATACTTCAAATCTAATTTTAATTTTACTATTTTTTTTTTTATTGAAATTTTTTGTCACATAATTACATTTTGAAACAGTCTATAAAATACAAGAAAATATGATAAAAATTAAACATGTAAGTAAGTAAAATCCCACAAAGGCAAAGCCTGTGTATGGGTATTATAATAGTTTTTTATCACGTTTCTATGGCTTACGTGAAAGTTTTCAGTTTAAACAAAAAATAAGTTAATCATTTTCTTAAAGCAATAACTGCTAGCGAAAATAAGAAAGATGAAATTTGACATAAAGTGATAATAAGAAACAAAGAAAAAAACATTTCATTAGTTATGTCAGTAAAAAGAATTTACTGTTATTATCACATATACGTACATAAGTATAATCAGATTTTAGTGGGCGTTTTAAAATCACACACAAGTACGATACTAATGTATTGAAAGTGGGTTTTATAAAAATAAATATCTATTAAAAAATGATAACATAAAATAAGGTATTGAACAATATAATACATTGTTGGTACCAGCAACAGATGAAGAAATTGAGTTAAATTTTAAATGTCTAACATTCAAATTTAAACAAAAGAAAACAAGCTAGAATTCTGTCTAAAGGAAAATACTATAGATGACTGTTAAGACTTATAAGAAAAAATTATCTATTTCAGTGTTTTTTATCCAAGATTTAATATATTTTTTATAAGAGTTAATGTTTTGACATAACACGGTCTCTTCAAAGATTATGAAAAGTGAATTATACATTTTTAGTGCAATAAAATTAATATACCTTTGGGCCAACCTGGTTTTGTAATGGGGTACTGCATATACACAATTACCATGTCTTTGGCTAGAGCGATTTTAATTTTTTGTGAAGTTGTTTGGACGCATATAAATAAATTTTAGAGATTGAAAACTATAGGTCTGTCTTAGGTCCAAAATATCACTTTCTGGGAATGTTCGGAGGGATAGGTTTTGACTTTCTGGTACATAATCTTGATAATTGATTTTTGTACGATCTCCAGAGGTTTTATCTGATTATTGGAAGTTCCACCTCAACCAATTATTCCATAGGAAAGAGATGAGTTAACTAGTGTATTGTAAACAACTTTCATGGTTTCCACATTTAATAAGTTACTCATTCGTTTAAATATGTAAGTTAAGAATCTTGATTTATTTACTTTTTTTTCTTTCTATATGGTTGGTCCATTTAAGTTATTAACATGACATATCAACAACTTTCACGACAACTCATTCAGTTTCTTGTCTTTCCTGTAAATTAAAAAAAAAATTAGATAGGTCATACCACGCAACAATAAATATGAACAAATGCCGTAGAAATATGACGATACCTCCATCTACTAGCATTTCCCATACTTTGATATGGCAACACGCTACACGTGCCTCTGGCGGCCAGCGTTAGCGGAAATTGGGTTTTCCATACATTTTAATAGATTTTCTGAAAAATATATTCTTAATAAATTAAATAAATCTAAAATAAATATTAGATAACCTACATATGAATTTACTGCTTTTTTGCTCATAAATGAAAATAATAATATTGAAGAAGATTAGGTTTGTACTAACAGTTATAAGCCTCGCCACTTGACGCTCGAGCTCAGTCTGGTGGTTTGCAAAGGAAATAAAATACTTTATTAATGAATTGTGAGAATAATTTTCTTTAATTTATTTTTTTTGACGTCTTTTGGCTTAAGATATCACAATTTTTATCATTTTTTTTAAAATTATATTTAAGTCCGCTAAGGCGCTAGTGTAGAATGTTACCATCACAGTGTATGAGAAATTCCAGGACCTGGAGGTATTATCGTATTTCTGCAATATTTGGTATTTAACACAGGATATAACAACAGAGCCGCCAATTCAGTGATCGATTATTATTTTTTAATTCAAATTTTTTGAGTTAATCGACCATGCTGAGTATTATAAATATTAAAGTTTTTAATGAACAACTTTTGTATGTTTATTTTAAGCTTTTGTGTTTTAAGACCAGCAATTTTTTTTTATAACTTAAGATAATTCAAATTTATTAATGCTGTTATTAAGTTCTGCAAGTATTTTAGTTTTGTTATTATTGTAAAAACTGTTTCGGCGCCATTATCTTAAATCATAAAAGTTGTTGAATAATAATAAATCTAAAATACAAGTACTTGCAGAACTTTATAATAACATAATTTATTTATTTTAAATTTTATTAAAAAAGTTCTACGAATTAAACGCAATAACAATATCAAGTTTTCAACTGAAAACGATAACGTTATTCATTGTGATTTTTGTATTTACTTGTGTACTTACATTAGTAGATACAAATCTGTAACTACTATATCCAAAAACTTTTGCATGTCTGTGTATTAGGCCTCAGGAGGTATAATTACAGTTTTTGAATACAACGACAATGTTCAACGAATTTGGGCTAAATCAAAGGGTCGGATGTCCTTACAATATTCAGAAGTTGAATACGTAGCTATGATTCTCAGATCTGACAGTTTACCTTGTAGGATTAAATTTGTATCGTGGACCACCGCAATATTTCAAACACGTAATTCTACCATCGAGTGTGAGATAACACAGATGGAAACTTAATAATAGTGGCATATATATAACTAACATCTTGCAGACGTAAAAGGCTTTTTTAATTAGATTCAATGAGAATATAATATTACGTAAAAAAATAATTATTCTTATATTCAATTTATTGAAACAACTAGAGATAAACAATTAGCAAATGATCTAAATATATCGTTCACAAATAAAATAAGAAAAAGGATCGTTTCTCCTCTCCTTAGTATTTTAATGAAACCTGAACAATATGAATTCAAGTATTTAAAAAACACATTGATATTTATTGACTTAACTAGCATTTATATTATTATAAAACAATTTTAAAAAATCTGCCACCATTAATAAGACGGAAAACATATTTTAGCTATAAGTACATACGTTACAAAAATAATTATTATTATCACAATTGATTTCTAACTAAATCGATTTTTACTTTAAATGTTAATTTTGACGTCACAAAATAACTACAAATCTATTAAAGAAATTATTAATAAATCATTTCAAACACCATAAAAATATCGAAGGAAGCAATCACTCTATGGCTTGACATTATAATTTAAATAAATAATGTTTTTGTTTTAAGCCACTTTATTTTATTTACATATATTTCTGCATTCGATTGGGTTTGGTTGGAATCAACCTTCTTCAGGAATGTACACATAAACAGTTTATATGTGTAGAAGAAGAAGGTTGAGTCCAACCGAAACCGGTCGAATGCAGAAATATATATAAATAAAATAAAGTGGCTTAAAACAAAAACACTTTTTTATTTAAATTACCATAAAAATATATTGGATAGAGGTAAATGAAATCGTGCAAATAAGTCGCCTCAATGTGGCCTAACCACAGCTTTCATTTTCATGGCACTGAATGCCAAAACAGCTGTTACAATAATAACAAGCTAAAATACTTGGAGAACTTAATGATAACATTAGGAAACTTATTATTTATTTAAATAAAAAATACAAAAACGATAACACCGCCTAACTTTGCAATATCATCCACAATTTTAAATAGGTATCAAATATCCAATCATTGATTTTTGACTGATACGAACTATTCAAACTACCTGAAAATATTTGTTCTAATCCTTAAATTTTGCTTTTCTACATTACCAGGTTTTATGAAATATGACCGCAAATGAAGCTTTGTTCAGAACAGAGGACTCTAAGTTAAACTAAGCCATGCTCCAATCAACTACAAATTTATGAAATGCTGCTTTATACTCGTTAAAACGTCATCGTATTCACACCTTCAGCTTTTACTCAAACAATGCTACCAACACTTCAAATTTCAATTCATTCCTCCAGTTATTGCTGAAATGTTTCAAATCCTTCAAACGTGAATTCATTCATGCCGTGGTTCAAAATCAGAGATATATTAATTCCTTCTGCTTAGTGGTGTAATTCACTTTGTATGCGACCCAAGTTCATGAGTATCTAACCGCCGTTTCTCAGAACATTGTAATTAACACATTTTGTACTAAACCCTCGCCAACTTCTTACTTGCGTTGAGTTTAAAGCGCTGAAATAAATTTAATGGCCTTGTTTAGCCTCAGAGCTTGACAGCGTTTGTCGCCCGACCTTTCAGAGGTTATCTTCTTTCAGGCGAGTTTTGTTTCAGGAAATGCTCCACTGTTTGAAGATCCCCCAAACGGGACAAAGGGAATGAAAGAAACTGTCGGCGGGTTTAAAGTTACTTCGGTTACATTTGCAATTACTTTGAGAATCCGCTAGATTGAATATTTAAATTAAAATATGACGGAATAATAATCAAAAGTATAGTGACTAAACAGAAAACAGGACTACTGGATACCGTTATGCATGCATTAATTTTAAGCACTGTGGTATCAATAATCGATCACAAAGAAAATAAATAATTCTGTGAAAATCACCATCCATTAACAATTTTAGTAACTAATTGTGAAACATGGATTCTTAACTAATTAGTTTACACTAGCGATCATACAGTTTGGATATAAGTTTGGAATTTATTATAGTTTTTTTGAAAAAAAGTTCCTCCTTCAAAGAGAATCAATTTTGATAGTATAATAATACTAGTATTATTATTTATTTATGTAACATATTATAATCGCATAATAATTTATGTTTTATGATTTTAAAGAATTTCTTCGCAAATGAAGAGAACTGGCATTTGAGATTAGTTTGGGAGTTAAAGAAATAAACCATTAATTGGGAATATGTGTTTAATGATTCCTATGAGATGCGTGTATTAATATTTAATATAAGAGATTATTCGAAGGAGCGTGTGTTGGGTTAAAGCAACGACTCACCAAAGTTTTCAGGAGTTAATTTTATTGTACAACTATTTAAAAAAAACTTATTACTGAATTGCACAATATAAATTGAAAGAAGATCCAAGAAAAAGTATTTAAATACTGATTAAAGAAATTTGATCTAATCTACCCGAACAAAGGGAAGAGAATGGGAATTTTAGTGATAATCGGCAAAGTTATATAAGAAGCAGATGACTTTACCGTCACTTTAATTCATATGTTTTGATAGCTATAAAATATAAATTATTAGTGGCAAATAAATTATTTATTTCAGCAGGTGGCTGCATAGTTAGACACAATAATAATAAAAACTATAATAGTTAAACGCAATAATAATAAAAACTTTAATAGTTGAACACAATAATAATAAAAACTATAATAGTTGAACACAATAATAATAAAAACTATAATAGTTGAACATAATAATAACAAAAACTACATTAGTTGCACATAATAAAAAAAACTATATTAGTTGAACATAATAATAATATAAACTATAATAGTTGACAATAATAATAATGAAAACTATAATAGTTGAACATAATGATAATAAAAACTACAATAGTTGAACATAATAAACCTTCTAGAAATTACAGGGCATAAATAGATATAAATATGTTTTAAATAGATGAAGTACAGTTTTAAAAGAGAGATTAAAAAAAATAATTTATGATTATATATTTTTTGTACTTCTTCATGAAAACTATTAATTTTTTTATACTTTTGTATATATAATTAGTGAGCATTTATTGTGTAGAAAATAGACGAATTTTTATATTATTTATTTACTTATTTTATTTGTTTATTAATTATTATGAGGTTCCCACCCCCCCGATGGCTTTTTCATATTTAAACATTTTAAATGATTTTGTGAACAGGAAGAAAAAAAAATTATAAGAAAAATAACAAATATTACCTCGATTTATGTCTTAATGATGAATTTAGTTTTGATTGTTTTGATGTTTCTTTTTTTTATATTTGTAATATTGAGTTTTTTTAGATGTTTATATATATATAGATAATTAATGAGCATTTATTGTGTAGAAAATAGACGAATTTTTATATTATCTATTTACTTATTTTATTTGTTTATTAATTATTATGGGGCTCCCCCCCCCCCCGATGGGCTTTTACATATTTAAATATTTTAAATGATTTTGTGAACAGGAAGAAAAAAAAATTATAACAAAAAGAACAAATATTACCTCGATTTATGCCTTAATGATGAATTTAGTTTTGATTGTTTTGATGTTTCTTTTTTTTATATTTGTAATATTGAGTTTTTTTAGATGTCTTCATTTGGAATTACTTTAATAATTATTATTTGTACCACCTTTAAAGCGTTAACATTTTTTTCACGTGCACCTTTCCTTCAAATAATTCCATACTGAATTAACGCGTGTAGTGAATTAACGCGTAAAAGACATAAACATAAAAGTATTTCTTGTTCCAATAAATATAATATATAAATACATATCCTAATCCACTTAACGATTTCTTCTACATAGTTAGTGCATACCATTGCTTTTAGAGTGACTGCGGTTTCAGCATTCGATATCGATAGCATTCGATATTCGATAGCATTCGATATCATTTAATATCAAGGTAAAGCGTTTCCATGGTAAGTCTCGGTCGCAAAACAATGTTATTTTTTTTTATAATTTCTATTATTAACAATTTGGCGATATACAAACATCTGCCCAAATCTTACTAAATCGGCTAAACCAAATTATTGTAAAGCTAAAATAGATGAATCCAATAAATAACCCAAAACTTATTTGGCAAATAATCAAAGAAATAACATACATTAACCAAAACAAAACAAGCATATTGGAGAAAATCGACACAGATAATGAGATAATTGAGTGTTTTTGTTAAGCGAGAATCCACTCGCTTAACAAAAATACTCAACAACTTCTTAAGTAAACTAACAACATTTTTTGCAAACATAGGCTCCGATTTTCATAGGGTTATTTAACCCAACCTCAACATTTTAACCCGAATATAACTATACCCACAAATCCTCAAGATATACTCAAACAAATCTTTAAAAATGCACTAACCCTAATTTTACCTAAATTCAAACCAACATCCACATCTGCTAGTGATGGAATCACAATGAAAACCATAAAATGAACAAGACGAAATTATCAAACCCATATACTTTATAATAAACAAATTTATTACGGAAAGCAGATTTCCTTCTTAACTTTAAATAAGGACCATTACACCCATTTTTAAAACAGAAATTACAAATACAACAATAATCATAGATTCTAAAATCTTTGAAACAGCCATCAAAAATCAACTGATCAATTACCTAGAATCTAATAATCAATTATCACAGAAATAAAAAAAAAAACAAACTTAAAAATATGGGGATTACTGAAAATGAATTGATTTATTTTTAAAGGTACATCGAATACAGAAAGCAAACGGTTAAACTCAACAACATAACTAGAACATTTATTGTAGTCAAATTCGGGGTACCTCAAGGAAGAACTCTCGGTCCGATTTCGTTCTTAATTTACATATATGACCTTCACATAGAAGTGAAGGTGAAATGATAAGTTTTGCAGATGATACTGTTATTCTATTAAATAGTAAAAATTTGTCAGAAACATTCAAGAAAGCAGAAGTCACTCTAAACAGGATCAAAACATGGGTAGACTATCACTCACTCACATTTAATGCTGGTGATAAAAAAATGTATTGCTTTTAAAATAAATTATACTAAAAATCCAGATACAAACCTTAATTTGAAAATTCATAACTTACTACATTTAAATGGTCAATGTCATTGGAAATTGTTAACCACATAGGCAATGTAGGCGTAAAAATGGATCACAATTCAAAGTGAACTTACCACAATACTTATTTAAATAGAAAATTTAAAAAAATTAACTAACTTTGTAAAAACAATCAGGAATATCCTCAGTACAAAATATTTGATTGAGATCTACGTGTCTCTCTGCCAATTATTATTAAAATATGGTATTTTTGATGGGGCAGTGTTAATGATAATATTCTAAATTTACTCATTAGAACACAAAAAGCCATCATGAAAGTTATACTAAAGTCCCTGTAAGAACTAGCACTAACGAAATCTTCAACAAAATTAACATTATGTATAAATGAATTAAATAATATACTTTGTATTCACCACTTTATTAATATAAAGATATCTACATGTTTCGAAAGCGATGCTATCTCCATCAGAAGTAATACTAAAAATAATAATGTCAGGTATAGACTATACTATAATGATGCCACAAAGTGAAAACCAATCGTTTGAAGAATTAACATTATGTGGTTAAAATAATTATACTCTAAAACGATACTACTTCACATTCACAAATACAAAAATAAAAACAAAAACACATATAACGAACCACAAACACAACATTTGGACAAAAAAACTTATTATTATATGGTAGTAATCTCCACAACAAAATCCCACTAACCTTGAAATAAATTTAAAAATCAAATAAAATACTAGATACGTTACATAGGAATATTGCATCTTCAGCATTACATTGGAACATTACGTTGCATCTGAAATAGAAAATATATTAACACAAAATACCGAAACCACTCAATTGCACTTAAAACACCTATCCTTAAAATTAGTTAATTTTTTTCATCATGCGCATTAATTTAATGTAACGTAATTTCATATTTTGTAAATAAAATCCTTAGCACAAGAAATCCCAGTGAGCATTTCATTATTCGTATTTTCGAAGAAGAAAAAAGATAATAAAACATTATTATTATTATTATCTATCAACGTGTCTCTGGATTTTTTTATACTTAAATCACAAAAAGGCGAGAGTTTTTTTTACATAAAAGAGAAACAGCTTTAGTAATTAACTCATTTTTATGTCATCTTAAAACACGATAATCACAGAAAAAAAACTACTCATTCTTGCAAAATACTCTTCCGTACTAATTTGTTGCTAACATCCCATAATCTCTGCGCATCCAGGCAGATTACAGATGTGTAACTTTTGAACGCTTCTGCGGTTTCCGGTGTTGCTCCAGGAGTGTGTATTTTGTATGAACTATTTCCTAGAACAGGAAGTCTTATTATATAGGTGCTGAATTCATAACGCCCATATGGGATTCATTTCGTACTCGGTCTTAATACGGACTATTAATACAGACAGGTGGATTTTTCAGCACGGATTTTGAAAGCGCGCTGTTTAAAGCGTGGTAAAATTTTAATTCAATTTTTTTATTAAGTAAATGAATCACGTTATTATAAACCACCATTTTCACCAACCGGTTTCACTTAACTCAAGCTTCATCAGGGTAAATATAATAAGTGAGTTAAGCGAAACCGGATGGTGAAAATAAAATATATTCGTGGTTTATAACGTGTTTCATTTACTTAATACAATGTCAAACCACAAAGTGATTGCTTCTTATGAAAATATGCAATTTTTTTTTTATTATCTTATTTTTTTATCAGACTTTGATGCACAAACACACTTTAGAGAAAACCGCCAGTGATTCTTATGTATGTTTTCACAACATCTTTATATTTAAGCTCACGGTCTAAGTTCGTGGTAGTATTTTACAAGTTTTGGTGCTTAATGGGTACATTACTGATATTGTGCTTGTGTTTTATGATGCCACCTCCATGGGGTATTGGTAGACAATATACTTTCAATACGTGAATACTTCACAGATGTTTCTATACACGAAACACCTCAGTGGAATATACCTAAAAACTTCAATATGATAAGAATGTTATCATGCTAAACAAAGTGAAATAACTCATTTTGGGGATTGAGTAGATAAAGAACAAAACTATGTCGCTCCTTAGTTTTTATCAGTCTACATTGTTAATTTTTTTTTTTTTAAAAGGTCACTATCCGAAATACAATGAATACATACCAAATGCCTAGAATATCGTCGCTGCATTCATAATATAGCTCACGTTCCGTTTCGTACATTCTGAGATGATCGAGAAAAACTGCTTTAAAAAATAATTGGAGACTAGATTTGAAAAAATATTTTTTGTAATTATTAGGCAAGCTTTCCAGCTAAACAAATCTATTCTTTTTAGCAAATCTAGTCTATGCAATTATTTTTTAAAGCCGTTTTTCTCGATCATCTCAGAATGTACGAAACGGCACATAAGCTATATTAATTATGCAGCGATAATATGTTGTGTAGAGGGATTTCTTTTTCTTTTCTTCTTTAAAGCGAAAGACAAATATTCCCTGGTTACGAATAACCTGACAATATTTGAAAATCTCCTACTACCATCACAGTAAGTGAAAGATGTTGTTTGTGTCGTAAATGGAGGACTTGGCCAGCCACTTTTCAACTTTAACACTAACAAAATTATGTTCTTTTACGAAACCTCCAAATTATTCGAGTGAAATAATAACTTACCAAATTGAGTTCTCTATGTCTGAACATCTTTCCATCAAAATTGTTATATTACAAAGCCTTTCGTAGTTTACATATGTTGGAAAATACATGTATTTCAGAATTTTTCCCTCCTTGTTTAGAGCGAATAAACATTGGCGGTTTTGGTTTTCCAATTGCTAGTATTATTGGCTTTGGGCCCTATTTTTTATTCGATTTTGCACAGCTTCTTGTTTAGGCGCTAGCCAATTTTTATTTTTTTTGAAGTTGAGTATTGCGATTTGTTTTTATAAAATTTTACATTTTGCGTACAGTACAAGATTTGTCATTTTGTATAAAATAAGCCATCTGTGACCAAATGTTCTTTCAAGTGAATGTAACAATAACTTCTAAAGTATTGAAAAAAATACCTATACCAAAAAATTTCCCGCCTCTCTCTACTTCCAACTTCCTTAAAACATTAGGGATACTATAGTCCCATTAGTTCCGGATAGATATGACGATCTTCGCGTAATAAATAGGTCATTATCGTAGGTTAAATGTAGGTACAAGACATAAACTACTTGAGATTAGATATCTCAAAGTTTCACATAAAAACAAGGGTAGGTAAATGGAATGAAATCTATTAAAAAAAGTTCATACATACATACATCTTGTTATTCGGCATCCAGTCTCTGTATGGCATTGAAGGTCAGAAGATGATGCATTATGGATTGCGATGTATGGAGAATATAATTATATAAATTATCACAAACCTGCAAAAGAAAAGAAAAAACACATTATAATAAATTCTAGTGGTTTCATAAATTCGAGTGAAATTTACTTTTGAAATTGGCAGTAAGCTCCCCCTTGTTATATTAACATTTCAGTCTGCATACTAATTCGCATAGTTAAAATTCATAACATTAAAACACAAATTAAGCTTGCTCGCCTCATAAAAGCTTTCAACGGCTATGAAAACATCGTTCATTTAACCAAAGCCCATAAACAAGAAATTGTACGGTTTTTCAAAGGCATCTTTAACACGTTTGATTCAATAATATTTTTTTAGACGGCCAATAGAGGAACTGAAATGCAATAATTTTTTTATTATTTGGCTTTCTAAAAAATTTTTTCAGTTGGGTTACTTCATTATTTTTTTTCATGATGTAAAGTGATGCACATGAGAAAACCTTTGAAAATTGATGCATGCAGAATAATTTCTAGGATTAGGCGTTCATGGACGGGGAAAACCTTGATATCTCTAGTACTACGTATATCAGAACACTTGTCGTCATTATTGTCTGTAAATAGGGGTGGGTCTTCCAGTCTGCGGGCTGCTAAGTATGTAAGGCTCGGTCCAGTTTGTCCAAAGGGTTTTAAGAAATCGCAGTCAAAGGAGGTGTCGAGATGTCCAAGTGGAAAGAAGAGTCAAGCAGAAGAGAAGCAGTCGAGTTTGTTGTTGCATGTTCGATGAGTGAGTGACGAGCGGTTGCCTATTGCACAGTATTTATAGGGCGTGATAGAGCCGTGTACATTTTTGCTGATGAACGCTCGATACGCCCCGTGTTATCGAGGTACCTTTTGGTATAGCGTTTTGTGTTCATATGTGTTTTATATTCCAACACTTGATTTTATTTAAGCAACAGACCTCACTCGACCATTTCTTCTCATTTAAACTAATTCTTCCCACCAGTTTTATTAGGATTACAATCAAACATACAATCTTATTTTGAGGGTCCCAATCTCAACAGTGTGCGGGAGAATTCTTATAACTACTTAATACTAACATTTGTATACCTAATTTATAATCAGAAATGTTGACGGGAGTCCCACCGTTTAATATATATATATATGAATATTTGTGATGAATATAGCGGGACTCGTAAACCTAAATTAAATTTTTGGGTAGCTGCTTCTCGTGCCCCGCCTCTGTCAATCTAGCGTGCGGCGAGGAGGGGATGGTCCGTAAATACGGCGTAAAGTAGTGTCATCTTGGTCGTATGAGATGCATCATTACGTTCGATACACTACAAATAGAATATATTAAGGAACACCTGTACAATTTTTGAGATTTTTTTATTTATAAATAATGACATTCAAACTTAAATACCATTATATTTCGTTTTTTTTTTCGTTTTCATATAATTTTTTAAGTTTTGAATTTTTCAAAGCCCGCCAAAACGCTTCATATCTATGGCCAGTCGGTTTTGATCAGTTGTGAGGTTAGAATGTCAAATGTCAAAACAAGGATGAGCTCTACCGTATATAATTTTATATTCTATTCAAAGAAAACCATAATTAAACATAAGTAATAAGATACTACCTTTTTAGAAACTTTTAACTAGAATAATAATAATAGTATTGAGCATTAAAATTATCAAAATATTCACGTTGACAATTGGGTTGTTCATGAATACTCTAATTTCTGTTATTAATAATAATTTATATTGAACCACAATTATAAAACTTAAAGTTACTCAAATTAAAAAAAAATCGTATTTAAAAACCAAAACAAAATCTCTAGACTAATCTAAAAACAAAATACACACGTGACGTTAGATGTGCCAACATGACAAGGTGTTTTTATGATAGGATTATTTATTCACTTTTAAATAACGATTTATAAATTCTACTTATTAAAGTTATGCATTCAGAATCGGCGTTTGCTGATGTATATGAATATATATTTTTAAAGTCATAATACTTTTCAATGGAGTTCCTTATTGCCTTGCAAATATTGCATTATTTTTAGTGCATCCATGATTGATTAGTACATTGCAATTTTATGTTTAAGCAAACTCTTAGACGGCCTCCATGGCCGAGGGGTAAGGCTCTCGACTACGAATCCGAAGGTCGCGGGTTCAAATCCCGGCGTGCGCAAGTAAATTTTATTTAATTAATTTGTGCTATTTGACAATTAATTCATTTAAATATAATATATAGTATATTTACGCACGTTCCAGAGTGGAAGATACTCTCAGTATCGCCCTGGTGAAAGACTACCATTCAGAATTGAAACGTTGCTTGAAACGGCTTCTAGCCGTGTTTGGTGACCAGATCTGACTAGCCAGGTATTTCCCAACCTTCATCTTCCCCTTCTCCTTTCCCTCATCAATACCTTCAGCCTCACAGAATTCCACAATTGGGGATGCCATAGTCTCACTGGCTCCAGACGGTTGGGAACAGTTGGAACTCTTATGCGGTATTCATATAAAAAAAAATCTTTTGTATGTTGCAAATAATAACAATATTCTATTTTTATTCACAACTGTAAAGTATAAAAAGGTAATAGTTAATTGATTAAATCTATGAACCCGTTTTGAACTGGAATTATTAATATCTGCAGTGAGATCGACTGTAAAACTAAGCATGTCTTTACTCGGGAGAGGTTTTAAAATGGGTGTTACAAAATACCATAATATATACCGAGATGATTTACGAGCTGCGTAGCGTGCAAGGTAACTGATATTCCGCCCGTATATCATGGACATGTTCAATATCAAATCTTCTCCTCAACATACTTTATTTAGAAATTCTCTTTTAACGCCCGAAAAATAAGCATTTAATCGTTGTTTTAAAAATTTAAGACCCATTTTTCAATATGCCATAACATTTGTTAACAACCTACTACAAAATATGGCACGTAAATTATTTCATCAAAATAGATTAATAACATTAATTTTTCAACGATAACATTAAACGTATACTATTTTATACACCCTATTCGTATCGTATATACCACTACATCAATTCCGAATATATTATTATTTGAAACTTTTCCATGATAAATCGACACACGTGTGTTTTGGCACACTTTTTAACTAACTAACTAATTAACTAACCATCACGCCGTTTCCCCGCAGGGGTAGGCAGAGAGAACGGACCGCCAAACAACTCGATCTTGGCATACACTTCTTGCTTCATTCACTTTCATACAACGTCTCATACATTCTCTCCTGTTATTCCGACTTCTGACATGGCCCGACTCAAGTATTTGATTCACTTGATCGTGCCACGTCTTCCTGGACGTCCCCGGCTTCTTCTTCCATTCACATTCGCGTCATATATTCTCCTTACACTCCTTTCTTCATTCATTCGCTTTTTAAAATTGATATAAAGTCATTAAGATAAAATAAAAATAAAATGTTCAAAAACCTAATCTAACGTACTTAATATATATTTTTTAATTCAATAAAATAAATAATAGTAATTAATTAAAAAAAAAAACAAATCACAATTATTAATTTAAAAAAAATACAAATACATTAATTAGGTTAGGTAAGATTAGGTTTTCGGGCTATTTCTTTTTCGTATTTTTAATGACTTGCTTTCACTCTTAAAAAGTGTGCCGATTAATACGTGTGTTGATTTATCCAGTCACCTATGTGTTGAATTCTATTAACTGCAACTTTTATAGAAATAATATAAATAAATTATTATTATTATCATTCTAACACCATGGTAAATTATATTCCTCTATAGATAAAGATATGAGACAGAAGAGTAAAAGATTACATTGGGATCAAGTCCTAAACTCGGCACCGTTCTTCTATCCTGATTTATCTCTTTGCAGCCATTTTTTATCAATCTCATAATTCTCGAAAATCATTAATGTTATTTTTCAATCTAAAGTTAAACGTTAAGTCTAATTTTGAAACTGTCAATTCATGGTGGAATTAGATATTAATATGATTTTTTTTAAATTAAAAAACCTTCGTAACTTTTTTCCACTTATTTATTTTCGACCAGACCGGTTTCACTCTATCACGGGCATCCTCAGACTGGCAAACCAATCTGAGGATGCCGGTGATAGGGTGAAACCAGTCCGGTCGTAAATAAATAAGTGGAAAAAAGTTAAAAAGGTTTTTAAAAAAAAAAATTCCTTATAAAGGTTAAGGTTATTAAAAAAATTCCTACACCGAAAGCACAAACGAAACTTACATACATATTATTTTATTTAAAAGGAAAAAAAACATTTAAAAAAATATTAATCTGACAAAATATATCTGAAATCCTCATATTTCCATCATTATAAGAGGAAAAAGTTTCTTGCTCAATGACGTGGTATTTAGTTAGGCAAAGGATTGAACGTGCGACATCTGTGTGGAAATTAAACTATTTTATTCACCCAGATTCTAACCTTCAATAAACTACACATAAAATAAAGTAAAATACTGTTTCAAGGTATTTAGCGAATATAACTCAGAATTTTAAACGTTGAAATCAGAACTCAGATTCACATAATTCGAAAGAAATAGAATTTACAAAATGACGAGGAAATATTTTGTTTAAATCACTATTTAATATATAAATATCAACATGTTTCGGAAGTAAAGCTTCCCTCATCAGGATACAAAGTATACGGAGAAATAATGATAAGAATTGAAATGATGCAATTCTATTATTGTATATATTTCTCAGTTTTCTGTGCATCCCGATAAGGCTTTGCTTCCGAAACATGTTTATATTTATGTATTAAATAGTGGTTTGAACAAAACTATTTCTTTTCTTTTTAGTTACAATGACATCACAAATGATTTACATTACTTGAAGAAGTAACATATTATGTTCTATTCAATTCTTATTTGAATTACTTAATGAATCTTAAGATAACATACATAAACCATGAGGTCCTGGGTTCCAGATGCGACTGTGACATTTTTTTCGTTGTCTTTTCTGTTACATATTTAATATGGGATTTGTTAATAATAATAATAATAAATGTCTATTCCAGTGTGTGGGGAGGTTAGTGCAGTCCCACACATTCCATATAAAATATACATGCAATAGTTATAAAAAAAAATATATATATATATGTACAAGAGAGACAGTAGTAAGGTGATACATCACATATAAAACAAAAATTAAAATAAAATAAAGATTTTAAGAAAAAAATAAGAATTTAACTAAATAAGTATATGCAAATGAATCCTTCAAGGTGATGCGGCATTTATATTACGAGGGACAATATATTTCTCCAGTATGCCTCGATGCTGGAGGCTGGACTGAGGCGGGCTTCCATGATGAGGATATTCCTGGAGCTGTTTATTCTTTCCCTCATTCCAGCCACCTTGGATCTTAAAAGGGCTGCAAAACCGTAAACTCCCCCCTCCGTGAACATACTGGAAGCGCTGCAGGATCTGGGGAGGCCAAACATTATGCGGAAGGCGTTATTATACTGTACACGAAGTGTTTTCATACTACTCTTTTTGTAGTTTGCCCAGAGTTTGCAGGTGTACAACGTTGCGCAGAAGGCAATGAAGAGAGTACTTTTCACAGCGGTTATATTTTAAATGATTTATATCTTTATTTTTCATAATATTTTACAAAGGTCACAAAAAATGCGACCTTCCTGGGGGTACCTCGTTCAGTGGTCACATTTTATATGGTTTTATGTATGGATTATAAATTTGGTCAAGTTTTTTGTAAGTTCGTTATTTTTTTAAGTAAGTTTAAAATATTACTAGAAGAAAATTATAAAGTAATAAATGAAAAAAAATCTAAAATAAATGATTATACTTAAAAATGTATTCATTTCTATTGTTGAAAGGTGTGGCCATTGAAAAGTACAGAAAAGTGAAGAGAAAGGAAATATACATCAAAGCCATTCTAGGGATAGGCCTTTTTTTCCGAGGGAAACCAGAAACCTAAATAGGGAAATTTAATAGGGAAACATTGGGGTTAGATAGTGGATGGAGAATGGTTAAAAGTTAGGGCACGTGTTGTGGTCTGATCTATGTTATCTTAGGATAATTTACAATAAAATTTTGGGAAACATTACTCAGAATTAGGATATTGTATTGTACTGTAAACATTTTGATATATATTGGCGATTTGTGGCCTATTTCATCGGAAGTTCAATTGGATATTAAAAAAATGAAAAAAATCCGTTGAAATTAGTTAAAAAAATTACCCAGAATATGTCTGAGACCATAAAATATTGTCGTTAATGAAAGTGATGTATGTTTTTTCGGGACTCAAAATTTGGGCGAATCCTTGCTTCGTCTTTTTACAATACTTTTTTTTTACTTAAATCTAAAGTCATCACACACCGTACCAACTGAAAGCGAACTAACAACAGAATATATTTTTGCGATCCGTTAAAAACGTATAGGACAAAACAACAAAATATCGTATAATACAAAAAAAACTTTGACGAAAATCACAATTTACGCAAGAAACTCTTAGTATTTTTCATCATTCTTTGTAATAATGCTTCTAAATTCCAGAAATGTGGCAACAAAATAATTAAAACAGTTTTCATTAACTTATTTTAATAAAAACTAAAAACACAACAAACACAGAAATAGAATCTGCCGATTCTCTTGCGTAATAAGAACAAAATCCCATACAAATTTGGTGTTTCGAATCTAATAATCGCTACGCACCTGGTCAGATAGTAAATTCACAAAATTTGCAAGTCTACCGTTCTAGTGTCACTAGTGCGTTTTGTAGGAACTGTTTCTTAGAACAGTAAGTCCTATATGTGCTGAATTCATAACGCACACATGGTATTCATCTCGATCTCGCTCTCGGCAGTATTAATAGTTTGATTAATTTTCTTACCCTTTTTACGAAAGTTCACTGCAGAAACATTATTAAAAAAACCGCTACTGGGAAGTAGATATACTACAAAACATAATTTTCGCATTTTTAATATCATAAAATTTGGCGAATGAAAATAAAATTTGATATTCTCAACCTGAGATACTAAACTTGCAGATTGGAAAATTGTTTTCATAAAATTTTCGTACCACTTAAATTTTGGTATAGGTACATGAGTGTATTTACAAAATCTTTCTATGAAAAGGAACATCGAGTTTCTCATAAATATATATCTGATTTATTTTTATGAATCGAACAATTACTTTTTTGAAACCTCAACAAAGACTATATTTATTAACTTTTTATTTATTTTAAGTCCAAATGAAAATTTATTAAAGTAATTGTATATTTTTAGTAAGAATCATACGTATTACCTTTTACAAAAAAATTAGAAACTTGGTTTAAGCAAAATCTTTAAATTAATGCAAAAATCGGGTAAACGGAATCGCCCACCGAAACACCATTGTTTAACTGATTTATTAGTTACGTAGGTAAATTCCGTGTAGGTATTATTCCAGAGACTAAAGACTAGAGAGAAAGATTTACGAGTTTCCTGACCATTCACCCAACATTGCAAATTCTCCATCCAGAGTTATTTCAAATTGAATTGGTGAATCTCTACTCTGTTCTGAATTGGTGTATCTACTAGTGAAGGACAAAGTAATACACTATAAGCTTGAAATGCTTCCGATGAAAACAAAAAAGATAAAATACGCAACCTGGTTATATAGGTATGTACGTACCTTCCTAAATCTCTAAATTTAATACCGTAATCTCTCATAATTCCCATCACAGTCTTGGATCAATCGAATAGTTTGGATTTGATTGTCCCCAAGTCTAGTAATCTCACGATACAGAATACAAATAAAAAGGAAATCCTGCATTCAATTCGTACCTACATCGAGAACCAATTTAAAATACGAGATAGTACCACTAAATCCCGACCCCTTTGACAAAAGCACAGGGTCACCAAATATATAGCCTTTTCTGTCGAATATACGAAACTCGATATACAGAATTTTTTGATGGTGCAGTCATGATTTTGAATATTAATTAGACTAAATCACAGCAGATATTATAATATTATAATAAACATATAGATTAAATCACAGCAGATGCATATTGACGCCAAGGGGTTTTATTGATTTTCTTGATGTAGTCTTACATTTTTGTAAGGGATATCGAAGCTAGCTAAATATGATGTTGCACCAACTTGAAACTAGTATTGTAAAAACTACTTTTATAACTTCTTTAATTTTTTTACACAGTTACAAAATAGAACAGGATAAAATAAGAGGTTCGATTAGTTTAAGTTAGGTTACGTTTAATTTAGTGGCGTGCACAGAGTTTTTAATCAGCGTAGGAAACAGAAAAAGCTTCGCAGTTGATCACTATTGCAGAATCTGCTAGCCCTATACAAGACGCCCTATATTTCTCGGAAGCCAGATTTACTTGTTCTTCTATAAAGCCCCGATACATGAGCTGGTCTGAAATACTCACTCCGAGAATCTACTAATTATTTATCGCCTGCAGCTTATTGTTGATAAGTTAAGTCATTATTTCATGCTAAAACAACAACACATCCGTCAGCACAAGCAACAGGAAGTGAAATATCTTTCGAGTTATTCAACCCTTAGGGTCATAAACATTAAAATAGGCTACTTAATTATTTTTAAGGGTATTTAAAAACGCTCAAAGGTTCATAATTTACTTTGGGGATACTTTGAATGAAAAACCTTGCAGGAAATGTAGATAGAATTTTTGAATACCGCATAAGAATCTGGACTGCCAAGAGTCAGCAGAACTATAGTTTCTCCATTTACGGTTTGTTGTCCGGCTATAGGGAGTGGGGAGGGAAAGGATAAGAACAGGAGAAAGATGAATATTGCGAAAAACCCTAGTATTTAGCACTGGCGGTTTTTCTCCAATTACTTATCTTACAATTATTTATTTTTTTCAGCAATCACATCAATTTAATATAATTTATGAATTAAATAAATAATATACTTCTTATTCACCACTCAAACTCTCAGTCTCAACTGCGCCCAACCGTCTGGAGCCAGTCAGACCATGGCATCCTCAATTGGGATATGTTGTGAAGCTGAATGTTTTGACATGGGGAAGGAGATGGGGAAGAAGGGACATGTGAACATATCTGGCTATTCAGATCTTGTCACCAAACAGAGCTAAAGTTATTTCAAGAAACGTTTCGATTCTGAATGGTGATCTCTCACCAAGGCGATACTGACAGAATCTACCACTCTGGAACGTGCCGCAAATATACTACATCATATTTTGAATTAATTAATTGTGAAATAAAATAATAACTTGCGCAAGCCGAGATTTAAACCCGCGGCCTCCGGATTCGTAGACACAAGGATCGTAAGCACTCATTCACGGAGACTGAAAATAAACTGAAAATATGTGCAGTTTTATAACCAGTAAAAACTTTTTTACAAGTTTTACATAAAAATCCAGTAGGTATTTTATTTAGAATCAAATTATTAAACAATCTTCCTCGCCATAAAGCAACGATGTTCTTGTGTTTGGTGGGAGAATTTTGCTTAAATAATAAAAAATAAAAAAAATTGTTTAGTTTGTAATACTCGTGCATCAGAGAAATTTCTGCGAAATTGGTTATCGTTTAAAATAATAATATGAAAATAAATACATAAAACACATTTACTCAACGTTGTACATTGTGAACTACGTTTTCATTTCTACTTGCTTTATCGCATAAGTCCCGCAGTGTATGTATAGGTACTTGATGAGTAAAATAATAATAATAAAAAAATACCATTAAGTATTCTATTACCCTTCAAACGATTGGTATTCACTTTGTTTCTGTTGGTATTATATAATATAACCTCTAGGAGTCACGTGTTATAGGAGTCACTCGTTAAACCGGTGTCAACCTGAATGGTCAATAAATCTACTTTTCATTTACAAGTGCTTTTTAATATAACACCACAATACAACAGTGTCGTCATTATTAATAAATGAATTTAAAAATATACTTAGTATTCACCACATTATAAAATGGTGAATACTAAGTATATTTTTTTATTAATTTATTTTATTATTCTTTCACTGTTGATTTAATTAATCCATTATATAGTGTTTTCGGACAAAGATATAAAATGATGTCCACATTATTACATACAAAAATATGTTATATTATAATTTTCTTGTGAAATATCAAATACAATTGTCTAATCAATAATGAGAGCAAGAAGACCCTGGACCTTTTTGAGAACCATTCTCTTGAGACCATAATACTTGTTTACGTTTCTCTTGTACGTAGTTAACTTGATAATAATTCGGCCATATAGTCTCCCAAATATAAATTTCATACCTGAATTATTGAACGAATTCATTCTTGTGATTTATTGCTAAATCGTAAACTTGTCAACCCAATTGAAGACATAAACTTCTCAAATTACTGAAGCTACATAATTTAACAGACTATCGAATGACAAATGATCTAACATTTCTGCGCGGGACTGAACTAAGATGTATAAAGTCATTTCAAACAACGTTTCGATTCTGAATGTTGGTATTTCACCAGGGCAATACTGACAGTATCGTGCCATGGAACGTGCCGAAAATATGCTACATATTATATTTAAATTAATAAATTGTGAAGTAACCCAATTTAATCAAATAAAATTTACAATAAAAAACACATAAATTTGTTGTAGACCACTTTTATTTTATCAAAACTCTACCGGTTTCGGAAGCACCCTTCCTTCATCAGGAGAATATTAAAACTGTTTTAATATTCTCCTGATGAAGGAAGGGTGCTTCCGAAACCGGTAGAGTTTTGATAAAATAAAAGTGGTCTACAACAAATTTATGTGTTTTTTATTGTAAATTATGGCGAGCCACAAAGTTAATGCTTTTTACAAATATGAAATAAAATTTACTTGCGCTCGCCGGGATTTGAACCCACGACTTCCGGATTCGTAGCCAAGGATCGTAACCACTCAACCATGGAGACAATCAACCTGATGTTGCTGATATTTTAATCACATCACCTTCATCAAGTTATTAATTTAATATATTGATCTGTCATTATGTTTAATAGGGGGGTAATAAATCGACCCTCTTAACAGAGGTTTGTAAGGTTGTTTACAATAGAGAAGCTCTGAAGATGTGGCGATTCTCCATTATGTAAATAAAAACCGATAGACCAAGAGGTCCTGGATTCGAGTCCCAAATATGACTGTTATATTTTTATTTTCTGTCTTATCTGTTTTATATTTCATTTGAGATTTGTTAATAATAATCTTCAGCTATTAAAAAAATATTACAATAAAGTTGATAAGCTTCAATAAGTTAGATTTTCACAATAAGTAGTAAACACATTGTTGGTTGACATGATGAATTAAATGAAAACGACACTTTGTTTGAATCCACTATATATTTTCGTTCCCCTCAAATTCCTTATCCACCACCTTACTTGACGTTCTGTTACCTTCTTTGTCTTTCGTGGTGTTTCCATCGTCCATATAATAATAATAATAATAACTATGTTTTATTTTCTTCTTTTCATTTAATAACAAAATAATAAATAATAATACCCTTACTGGGATTTCCCGTGCTGAGGATTTCATTTGTAAAATATTAAATTACATTTCATTAAATTGATGAAAAAATGAAAAATAATTGTTGGGTGAGGTGTTTTAAGTGCAGTTTAGTGGTTTCAGTGTTAGTCTGTATTTGGTGTTAATATATTTTCTATTTCAGATCTGCCTATGTAACGTATCCAGTGATTTATTTGATTTTTAAATTTATTACGGTTGTTGTAATTTTTAAATGATAGTGGGATTTTGTTGTAGAGTTTAGTACCATAGTATAAAAAGTTTTTTTGTCCAAATGTTGTGTTTATGGTTCCTTGTTTTATGTGTTTTTGACCATGTGAACTAGTACTTCTAATATGTGTGATTGTCGTTATCTCTTGTTTTTTGTATTTATGAATGTAAAGTAGTATTATTTTAGAGTATAATTGTTTTATTGACATAATGTTAAGTTTGTTAAATATTTCATCAGGACTAGTTCTTACAGAGACTTTAAGTATAATTTTCATGGTGGCTTTTTGTGTTCTAATGAGTAAATTATAATATAATTCTTGTCTCCCTTTTAATGCTGTATCCGCATTTTTATAAGCTCTTGTTATTTAATTAGTATATTTTATGTCCTGAAGATGATTCAGTAGAATCGAAACAAGTCAACGTATCAGGAAATCATAGTGGATTCAAACAAAGTGTCTTTTCATTTAATCCAATGAGTTTTTTCCAAAACAAAAAAAAACAAAAAAATATTAATAAAAATTATGCCAGTCTAATAATTTTAATTACTTAAATATACTAGCGATTGGAAACTAAAAGGGTTTTTTCTGTTAGTATCTCTAGTAATTTTCAAAGAGCGGTTGTGAGGACGATTGAAAAAAACATTTATATGTTATTCGAAGCGTAGAAATTCGACGAATGGAAATTGAATCCTTGATTAATCCTTTCAGTTAACTATATTTGTACTCGTATTTTCCTCAATCAGATACATACACTGATTTATTTTTTATTGTAAGAGAAATATTCATACGAAAAGATCGATTTACCTGGAGCAAAATGAATAAATATTTGAGTTTTAAGAACATTAAAAAATATTGAAGTGAAAAAATGGAAAGCCTCATGAAACATACAAACTACCTAATAACCTTTTATAATATTTCTGTTTTTTTTAATACAGTTTAACCATCCCTTCCCTATGATGGGTATCTTCTACACGTTGCTTCTAATAACCATCAATATCTCTATAAATATAAAAATACAAGGTGAATATTTTAGGTATTCCTCCATAATATATTTACGCATTGATTTATAAAATAATATTAATAAGTATCACAATTTATCGGGTACATCGGAGGTAATTTGAAAACATCGGAAACAAATTCGAGAATAAATAGCGCTGTGAGTGCCTCGACCTTGGGTCTCGACGATACGTGAAGAGTGTGCGGGAAGCGCTACACTATATACGCATCTTACTCTTGCATACTACCCTGTGGAAGCGCGAGGAGCTCAATGTTCTCAGTCGGCAATAGCTCTCGGGCTTACAACCAGAGTGGACCTATGCCCATTCCGTGAGCGTTGCCAGATGGTTTTTTTTATGTTTTCAACAAATTAATCTCAATTATTATAATTTTTTACTTCAATTATAATTAATTAAGGGGATTAGTCACGAATGTTCTTATTTTTCTGATATAAAACCGCTAATTAATTTTAACGTATACTGACTACCCAACACCGGGATGCGCGTTTTTATTTTAGCACCGTAAGGGAAAGATTAATATTGGCGTTGAATGCATAAACAGCATCACAATAATAAATACAAAAATACTTGCAGAACTTAATAAACCACATTATTAAAATTGATTTACTTTAAATTTAAAAAAATAAATTTCTTTACCATTTATCTTTCTTCTTGACTGACTTCATTAGAAAAAGGCAGATCTGATGGACCAGTATACAACCCAGTCGTGAAGCATACTCTATATTCCATACACATTTATGCATCGTGTTATAAAATTTGTTTTTCCGTCTCTACAAGACTTGATTCAAGTAAATTATTTTTTTACAGTAACTCCACACATAGGGCCCTGAGGGAAATAATAATAAAATGTGGAGAAAAATAATTAAGATTTAAAAAATATATATATAGTATTTTTTTTAATCTTTGAAACCGAAAAGACATAGTAAAGAAAAAGGTAACGGTGTAGCTGGAATTCGAATTCAGGACCTCATGCTCTATCCGGGACCTTGCACTCTAATCCACTGAGTTACAGCTACCCCAAACCGTCCCTTCGTTTTTATCGGTATCATACTTCGATTTCTAAGAACTGTCAATATCATCTTCAATTAATTCCCATATATTTTTGGCTGCTACCTTTTGATATGAATGATGATTATAGACTGTCTCGGATAAACCGACCAGATTTTTTTTATATGGGACATCTGTTGACTTTTTCTACAAGTCTATTACGAAAAATTGAACACCCTATTCTTTTATTTTTTGGCAAATTTCTTCGCGATATTTTAAATAAAAAACTTCAAAGTATTTTTTTAGGATATTGAACAATTAAAAATATTTTGGAAAACATTCGTAGGACGGTCAGAAAAATGTCATATTTCTGATTTAATATTAATAAATGCTAAGCCTATGTAAATAAAAAAAACGTTTATTGTATTGCTTAATAATATTATAATTATTTAGATTGTCAAGTTAAGTATGCCGATTTGTACATATATTTTTTATTTTTTTTTACTTAAAAGTTATTTTCTATCATCATTTTTTTTTTAAATATTTTAACATACCTTATGTATCTGTTAAGCTTAGAAGTAAACATAGAAATATTGCAATAGTACATAAACAAAGGGAAGATATTCAGTATTGACAATGAGCGCTCATCTTGCAGCAAATAAACTCCCGCCTTGTAAATATTTTTTGAATGATCGAATCATGTTTAGGGATGCTGTCTGGAAGGTCTTTTAGAGGATAGGAAGGAGTGAATTTGGGTCTTAAAGAGACCCATATTGTAGGATGGAAACACAAAGGCCGGCAGATTCACATTCCACAGCCGAGCTGTTGAACACAAGAACGAGTCGTATAAGCGACCCGTTCTTATGTGACAAATGTCAACTATGTGCAGATGTTGGGTGCGCGTTTGGCATATTTCCCTACTACGCACCGGTGCCGAATGGATTAATAACGCTAGTTCCCCAGAGCATCTTTCATTAAAACACCAGTAAAACAAAGACAGCACTCCCACCTGACGTCTGTGCTCCAAAGATTCCATTCCGTTGATCAATGATTAATTTATCGAGCTACATTTTTGCCAGGCGTCCTTCCCATTTTCTTCCATCCACTTGCGTATAATCTTGGTAATTTTACTTCCTTGTACTTAAAATAGAACTTAAAAATATTTACTGTATAACTTAAACGGTATAGGACGATAAAATTTTTTAGATAAGAAAAAAAATTAAAAATTTATTGTCCAATTTTTTAGGTGTTGTAAATAAAAAAGGAAATAAAACAGATGGTGTCTATTACTGTGAAAACAGAATATTTTTTCCTAAATCTTTCTGCGTAGAGCTTCGATAAATCCTAGAAACAGTACCATCCTTATGTGGAAGAGACAACTAAAAAAAACAATCTAACATAAAACTCAAACCCACATTCGGGATTTGCGTATTTTTGGGGAAAATTTTGTAGCCTTTTCCAGAAAAAAAAATAAAGGCATCTCTGCTGTAATAAATTTTAAAACTTTTCAGATCCTACATCATACATACACAAAAGTATACATTTATATACATATTTTTGAGTGCCTATGGTACAAATGATTTCATTTTCAATGTTGCGACACATTATTTGACTAATCAGTAGCTGAGTTGCAAATGCGTCAGTAATATTTTTAATTAATTATTTGTGAATAAACTCAAATTAATTAAATAAAATTATCTTTCGCATTTTGGGATTTGAACCCGTGTCCTCCTTAGAGAGCCTTATCCCTCGACCACGGAGACCGACACAAATATAATATATGTTATTACATAAATACGCATTTACACGTAATTTGATTAATGTCTTCAACACGAGTTAAAGTTTTTTTTTGTCAAAATTGGCCAACGTGTTGTAATAAGTGATTTCACCAGTTTTTTTTAAATTTTTATTTTAAACTTGTTAAGCTTATTTCTTTTTTCGATAACTTGGACCATTAAACAGCGACCCCTCATTATAAAACACCTGCCTTAAACAGACTTTTCAATTTACAGCGGAACAAAATCCAGTTTGTAAACGGAACGAAGAAAAATCAACCTCAACTCGGGGGAAAAAGATTTTTAATTAAAAATTTAAAACACCTTTGGGGTTTAGGGGAACGAAGCCGTACATGTGCAGATAATGCTTGAATATTGCCGAGTACGATTGCATCAACCATTCAGTCAATAAATCATTGAATGAAATGACTTCTAACGCAGAGTAAATTAATAACATATATATAATAATTGAAGAATCTCAATTAAACTTGAAACAGAAAAAGATAAAAAAAATAAAAAGGAAACGGTCGCGATTGGGACGCGAACCGAAATTCCTTAGTCTTAGAGGGACTGGTGTCTACCAATTAAGCTATTGAAATAATTTTTTTCCATAATTTCTTTCCATATTTTGTAGTTTAAGAACTATCAAGTTTAAGAACTATCAATATTATCCTCTAACAAATCCCATATTTCGTATGATTACAAAGTTCCATCCGAATATTTTTGGGTTTAAAGAATATGGTGCGAATATAAATAAAAATCAGATAGGTATATCCGATGCACTATCTGGGTTACAAATTTATTCGGGTAGAACTTTGCAATGATACAAAAAGACAGCAATCAAAAACATGGGAATTATTTAAGGATAATAATAGTATTTTATAATATTTTTTTAAATTGCGCAAAACTATTAGAATTATTTTTTAATCGCATGCTTTAGAAAATAAACATTTTTGAAAGAATCATAATGAATTAATTTTGAAAGGACCTATTTTGAAGTTGCTTTTTTGTTGATATTTATATATTAAACAGTGGTTTATACAAAATATTTCTTTTTAAGTTTATTAAAACGAAAATAATTATTTTTATTATATTTAAGGGATAACGATTTAAAAAAATATATTATTAATAATATTTAATTGACTAATAACACGGATTTACAAAATATTTCGTATTCATTTTATTAAAAATGACACCATAAAGTGATTTTACATTTATTAACGAAGTAATATACACAATTCAACAAACTGAATCGACGTTTGTCGCTCGACCTGAATACATATTTTCAAAATCATCCGTGGTATAAAACCTCGTTGGATTTCACTTATAAGTATAATTTCAATTACTTATGAATATATTTATGTCTTTTGTACCTATAAACCAATAAATTTGTATGAACTACTTTGACATAGCCATGACAGTGTAATAAACGAATAAATAATGAAGAAAACATAATACGGTAATCGTTCTCTAGCAAAGTATGAGTACAGTGTTGTAAATTATTTTCTATAATGAATTGTTTTAATCAAGATATTCCTTTGTTCTATATCAACTAAACGTAAAACGGTTATGAATAAATCATTTGGAAATAATATTGAATGTATCGTTGGGTAGATTAATAAATAATTAAATGCCTTTCCGCATTTTGATTGAGATATCAGATGGTAAGAACAATTAAGTAAACTTGCCAACAAATTATTCGATCATTAGCGGAAAACAAAATAAAGGAAAAAACACTGTTATTATTACCTATTTGGTAATTAACGCTTTTTTGACAGTATTCTCGTTCCACTTATATGTATGATAAATGCTATTAGGAGGAAATTAAATAGGCGTGAAATTCACTACATTATGTTGCTAGAATTTCACATGACGGCCTCCATGGTCGAGGGGTAAGGCTCTCGACTACGAATCCAAAGGTCGCGGGTTCAAATCCCGGCGTGCGCAAGTAAATTTTATTTAATTAATTTGTGCTGTTTCATAATTAATTCATTTAAAAATAATATATAGTATATTTGCGTACGTTCCAGAGTGGAAGATACTCTCAGTATCGCCCTGGTGAGAGACCACCATTCGGAAATGAAACGTTGCTTGAAATGGCTTTTAGCCGTATTTGGTGACCAGATCTGAATAGCCAGGCATTTCCCCACCTTCCTCTTCATCTTCTCCTTCCTATCCTCAATACCTCCATCCTCATAATATTCCCCAATTGGGGATGCCATAGTCTCACTGGCTCCAGACGGTTGGGAGCAGTTGGGACTAGTGGTGGGCGAAGCGGCTCGGTTTAGTGAGCCAGATCACTAAATCAGCTCTCTTTAAAGACAATCCACATGAAAACTGGATGAAAAAAGTGTCGTGTAAGAGCGTCTTAAGGACTTCTTTAGGAGGGCCAAAGGAGCGAGGGAGAGGGCATGGTGCGGGGAGACGCGAACCGTCGTTCAATCGAGCCAGATCATCGAACCGGTACACTACAGAGAGCTGATTTAGTGATCCGGATCACTAAACCGAACCGCTTCGCCCACCACTAGTTGGGACCCTTGTGCGGTATTCATGTAAAAAAATGGATGGAATTACATATGGACGAAATTACACAAGGAGAGAGTTACATCTAATTATACCTTGAAATTACACAATATCAAAAAAATCTTTTGTTTTATGTTTCAAATTATCAGCTTTTCCATTGTCTTTATTGTGTTTAGGATAAAAACATGGTTAAATTTACAATGTCAACAACAAAACCATTGCCATATATATATATATATATGATATTGATACGTTAAATTGACACCTGTGCAAATAACCATCATAAATATATTGATTAGTGTATATAATATTTTGAGAGTTAATATAATTTACAAATTACCCTATATAGTACAGGTAAAATAAGGTTTTATAAATGACAAAATTGCTACATTCATGAAATTTTAATTATACATTCATGTCTGCAGTAGAATTGAAGATCTGCAGGTCCGCCCAAATGAAAGTGAAGGAACACTCCTCTAGTGGGAGGGGAAGGGGAGATATTTAAAAAGTGCATGTTTTATAGCTAGTTCGAGTGAGGTATCGTTTACTATGGTTTCATAAGTGCTGAATCGAATGACACCTAGTTGTGAAACATGAATATTTCAAAAACACCCTTCCCCCTCCTCCTTCCCCAATTGCGTATTCCTCCATTTTAGTGTGGGCGGACTATGCTGACTTTCATTTCTACTATCAAGTTGAACGTATGACCAAATTTTCATAAATGTATCAATTGTCATTTATTTCGTGTATTTTGGGTCTACTTTACCCGTACTAATCCTATGTAATCCAAAAACGTCTTAAGAAAAAAAAACGATTGCCTATTTTCAGTTTAAAAGCTTACAAAAAACAATGAGTGATAGGAACAAGATCAGAAACCTATGTGTTCCTTTCATGGAAGTTTTAAGTCAAATTATGAGAGAAATATTTGCCTCATAATACAAAAAGGTAATTATGGTACCGTAGAATATTTCTCATCCGCAATACGAAGAAAAATAAAAGCATTTCTTTGTGACAGTAATGAGACTCTCTCACGTATAAAACTGTGAACTCCGGCTCCTGACATTTGTAACGTCGAAAAACTCTTTTTTCGAAAGTTTTTTTTTTATAAAATCATAGTTGAAACCGTTTTTCTATTCTGTGGAAAATGAAGACAGTTTAAAAATGTTACGAAAAATTAAAGTTTTTAAGGGCCGGCACACCAAAGTGGCCCTAAACATCCACAAATGATTTATCTGTTAATTTTTTACGGGTAGTTAGGAAAATGTATAAGGTTTCAAAAGACAAAAATCATCATACCGAAATCTTTAAATTCAATGCAAAACATCCCAAAATGTCTGATAATGGGTGCAGTTTGAAAACCAGTAAAAGAAATTAGAACGTTTTATCTAATATTTCTGTATGTATTTCAGATTGATATTTATTGTCTTTTGAAACCTTACATTTTACTTATTACCCGTATAGAATTACAGATAAATCATTCGTAGTACGTCTTGAGTTAGCAACCTGCAAAGTCCGTATTTTTGGGTGCTGACCGTTAACGATAATTTAATTCTTCAAAATAATATAATTACTTTTGATCATGAACACTCGCAGCCGAAATTAAAGTTGTTTTGAAGATGCAAAACTTCGTTGAAAATCGATCAGCCATTAAATGGAAAAATGGTTTCAAAACACATCGATTTGGAATCGCATCATTAGGCTTGAAATTCACACTCGAAATTTTTCACGAAACCGTATTTTTCTTTTTATTTTATTTAAAACAACAAAAAGAAAGGTCTTTCTGGGAGAACTGAATATTTTAGAAAACTTTGGATAAATATTTACTCGAGTTCTGCCAATAAACAGCCTTCTAAAACTCTCGGTTAAGGTGAGAGTCTACAAGGAAAATTAATACAGTGTTAAATTTGTTTCTTTTTAAAGCCTGATGAACTTTATTTTTATTTTTTTTTATTTCGACATAACGTACTACATATTTATATAATTATGTCAGTATAAGCGCCTAGACAAATGTTTTGATTCGTCGCACTGGCCACCTCCGCAGTGTACCTGGTGGTCATTGGCCAGGAGAATATATGGTGCGAAAGTAAATTGTAGAAGAAGTCAAAATGAATGAAGAAGAAATGACCCGACCAAGTGAATCAAATAATTGTGTCGGGTCATCTCAAGAGTCTGAATCGCAAATGAATATGTATGAAACGAATCATGAATGCAAATGAAAAAAAGACAGAAGTATGTGGTGGTCTATATTCTGAGGCTAAACGGCGTTATAATTTTGGAGACATAATTGAACATATATATGAATGATACGCGGCAAGTGATTTTTTCCAAATATGTTTGCGTATCTCACAAAAAAAATTGTAAGTATTTTAATTTTTAGGTCATTTCAAATGTTTTAAACCTCAATTTTTATCCATCATTAGTTTAAAAAATCGAATGAAACGCCACTGTATTTATTTAATGTGTGTTTTAATAGTTCAGTTAGGAAAATGATTTTTAAATAGTGTTGAAACTGGCACTTCACTTTTCGAGTTGCACTTCTTGTTTGTAGGCATTGGTATGATAAAATTGAATTAAATGGTCCATTAAAAGACGATACATATGGTAAATATTTCACTGTATGATGTACGTATATTTGCTCTATTTTTAAATCAAAATTTAATATCAGAGCAGAAAATACTGTCCTATGAAGAAATTCAAACCAACATTTGGACTGAAGCTCAATAATATGAAGCTTTTCCCCTTATATACGAGTTTTGTATTTTTCGTATTTATTTTAAGGGCATGTAAAAGACGAACACTGAAAAACACCTGCTGTTTTTAGGGCTCTGCTTTTAGATATTATTTGTTAAACATGCCTGTTTTCGATACGATCGTCAATGAAAATTTGTTTACGGTAAATTATGCAACTTGCTCCAATGCGTAGATACGATTCTTACCTAACTGAGAAATAAAACTTACTTTCATACAGCTACTTTCCAAGCTAGTTCGAACGTGGGCTCTTTAAAATGATTTGCCTGTAAATAGCAGAAGATAAAAGCAGGGAGAGTGGAATTCTAGATGTATCAGTTATGGATACGTTCATAATAAAACAGAATTTGGTAAAATAGAATAGTTCCCAGAGTGGAAGATACTCTCAGTATCGCCCTGGTGAAAGACCACCATTCAGAATTGAAACGTTACTTGAAATGGCTTTTAGCCGTGTTTGGTGACCAGATCTGAATAGCCAGGTATTTTCCCTTTTCCCCACCTTCCTCTCCCCCTTCTCTTTCCCCTCCCTAATACAATACCTTCAGCCTCACAACATTCCCTAATTGGGAATGCCATAGTCTCACTGGCTCCAGACGGTTGGGAGCAGTTTGGGACTCTTGTGCGGTATTCATATAAAAAAAAAGTTGTGATCTAACAGAAAAATTGTGAAACAAAACATCTAGGAAAAAGATCGTTGAAGAGAAAGAACCCAACTTACCATACAGAATAAATAATACAGATATACGATGTTTTTTGGGTAATCTTAAAAATTAAATAATAAAATTATCTATTAAATAAAACAAACACGCAGTTTTAAACCACATATTCATTTCTTGATTAATTATAACGGATTTTGTTTACCTAAAGCTTCATCAGGATAAAATTTAAAATTAAATAAATAGAGTGAGTATATGTATAGTTGGGATATACAAAAGGAAGGAGACAAAATATTAAACGAAACAATGGAACGGTGAGACAGAGATATGCTTATGGGTAACAAAATGGGACAATACAGAAAGAGACAGAACGTCAAAGGAGGGATTGTAAGTCAAAAGGAGAAGTGGAAATTTAGAATTAAAGGGAAATACTCGTATACCTACTGTGGGACTGTAAGACAAATTAAGTGGAAACCCTTTAGTTTTAATTTAAAAATAAATGTTTGATTTAAAACAAAGTATTTATGTTATTTGATAATTATTTCAAACCACAAAAAAATTGCTTTCTACGAAAATATAAAACATAAATCGTATTATCAAATTCGAATGAAATCAGCGTTTTATTGTCAATGTTCGTTTTTTACACTGATCTGATTTACACTGATCTATTTTATTATTCAATTTATTTTTTATAACTTATTGAAGTTTGTAAACCTAATTGTAATATTTTAATCATTGAAGAAGATAATATTAACACATCCCAAATGAACCACGAAACCGAAAAAACAACAGAAATTAAAAAGATTTTAGTCGGATTATTAGATACTGTCAGTATTGCCCTGGTGAAAGACCATCATTCCGAATCAAAACGTTGCTTAAAATAACTTTATCTATATTTGGTTACCAGATCTGAATAGCTAGGTACTTCCCCACCTTCCTCTCCACCATCTATTTCCCCTCCACAATATATTTAGCATTACAACATACCCCAATTGGGGATGATATGGTATCACTGGTTCCAGACGTTTAGGAGCATTTGGGACTCTTGTATGGTATCACATAAAAAAAAAAGAAAAAAAGTTTATAAGAATGGTGAAGAAAGTAGACTGAATGCTCTAGAAACGAGATCTCTGACCTTCTTAAAAATGAAGGGATAGAGAAATCATGCACGACCGATATAAGGGTTATGAGTAAAATGAAGAAAGGGATGCTTAGGTGGTTTGGGAATGTAGAACGGATAAACGAAGAAAGGGGTGTAAAGAGAATATTCTATGGGAAAGTTAATAGTAAAAATTGGGGATGCCCGAGAAAGACATGGATCGGGTCATATAAAAGGCAGAATAAAAGAAGAATATGTATGAGACGATATTATATGAATTTGAATGAAGCAAGGAGTGAGTGCCGAGACACAGTGTGTTATTTAGTGGTCTATCCCTGCCCTTGAAAAGGGACGATGGTTAGTTAGTTAGTTTATATTTGTAATACAATCAGACAATCAGATACAATTATTTTTAAGGCATGTAATATCATAATAATAACTTTTGGAATTTGAGGTTACAACCATTAGAAATAAAAGTTTTTTTTAACCCACCATCCTTTTACAGTTCAAATTCACGTGAAAAAATTCAGAAGCCGTTATCAGTAGTGGATCAAAAAAAAACTTTGTTTTCCGAATTCAACCTGGAATTTTTCGACCCTTCTCGATAGTTCTCAAGATTGTACACAACTTGCTGTAAGTACGCAAATGCTGGCGAAATGGTAGTAAAAAAACTTTTTTTCTTAATGTTTCATAAGAGTACAGATATTTCGATTTTAAACGACGAAACTTTGTTTAAAATTCTCTTTAACAAACCCTCAAGTGATAGGAGACAAAAATAACTACGAGTATAAATGAGAATTTCAAAAAGAATTTTCTTATTTTCAGATGTTAAATGTAATTTACGTTTTTATTGTTATTTTTTTGTATTATTGCCGTAGTGTTCACCAAACCAGGGAACTGATTATGGTTCTCTTCAAGAATAAGACATTGTTCTTATCCTAATGGTTAAAGCTATTTTCCTTAACTGCAGCTCCCATTATGTCAATGATAATACATTTTTTGTTGAGTGTTATAATTAATTTTTTATTATTTTTCATATTTTTCTTATAATTTGAATTATTTTTATTATTTATCAACTGTCTATGCGACGTTTTATGTTACTAATATTTATAAAATCACGTGTTTCACACTTTAAGTCGACTAAAATTCGCCAATTCACTCTGCTTCCAATATCACTGTAAAGCACTCAAATGTAAACTCACCTGAGCATCATAATTAAAAACAGTATTTAAAACGTACAGTGTTTTACTGACCAACCAAATCACATCATCATCTTATCACCACATCTGCACTTATCTTCACTACCTTGGCGCCGAAAGAGGATAATCAAGAAGGAAGACTTGCAACTGGACTCCTGACCTCCAGAGCAGAAAGTAAACCGTTAGTAAAAAAAGGTTATGGTTTAATTATTTAATCCTAAAAAGTAGTTCATGGTTTAAATATTTATTTCTAATGTGGTTGATGGTTTAATTATTAATTCTAATAAGTTGTGAATTGTTTAATTATCACAGTGCACATAAACCAGAGTTAAGCAAAAAGTATTTAAGCTTCAAGATTAGCATAATGTCTTTTATTTAAAAAGAACCGGAGTAGGTATCCTGGAAGCCTGTTCTGTTTTTTATGGAAAATTCATTATCCTTTTCCTTAGGATTATACACATTGCTTGCGCTACTGGCTCTCTCGGATGATAGCTGTAAACTGTCATTCAGCGAAATTAATTAAAAATTATAGGTGCATCCCATATACTTACCACGGGTAGTTTATTATAATTTTTAGAAATTTTTAAATCACTTTTATCGGACATTTCGGATTTTTGGTATTATTACTTTACGAACATCGCATTTTCATTCATTCGGATAATTTAATAGCATTATTATTCTACAAATAACTGACCAGATATGATGAAAGTTAATACTTACGACAATAATGGGTTTTTCTTTTGTTAAAACTACACAAATATCGATATTTAAAAAAAATATCATTCACCAAATGATAGCTGTCATCCGAGAGAACCGAAACCACAGTTAAGATTAAGATTAACATAATGTCTTATATTTAAAAAGAACCGGAGTAGGCCTCCTAGAAGCCTGTTCTGGTTCTTTTTATGTAAAATTCATTATCCTTTTCCTTAGGATTATAGACTTCACTTGAGCTACCGGCTCTCTCGGATGACAACTGTAAACTGTCATTCAGCGAATTACATTAATTAAAAATATCAATATTTGCGTAGTTTTAATAAGAGGAAAATACAAAATTACTTAAGTTACCAAGGTAACAAACAATGTTAATTATAAATTAACAACGTAACAAACAATGTTAATTATAAATTAACAACGTAACAAACAATGTTAATTATAAATTAACAACGTAACAAAAAATGTTAATTATAAGATAACAATATAATAAACAATGTTTATTAAAAATTAGCAATGTAACAAATAATGTTAATTATAAGTTAAGAATGTACCAAAGAATGTTAATTATAAGTTAACGATGTAACAAATAATGTTATTTATAAGTTAACAAGGTAACAAATGATGTTATTTATAAGTTAACAATGTAACAAAGAATGTTGATTATAAGTTAACAATGTAACAAATAATCTTATTTATAAGTTAACAATGTAACAAATAATTTTATTTATAAGTTAACAATGTAACAAATAATGTTATTTATAAGTTAACAATGAAACAAAGAATGTTGATTATAAGTTAACAATGTAACAAAAAAAACATTGTACAACTGCAGGCAGCGGCATAGATATACCTCCATAATAGATATAGGTTCAAAGGCGGCAAATGTCACTTGAAGTAGTGACAGAATAAAAAGGTCGTTAGTATCTAGTAGGGTAGATCTTTTTACAAAATGTGATTCTTCGTTCAAAGGCGTATTTATGCGATGTAAAAATAAAATAAAAATTAATTAAAATACATTGTGATACAAACGTATGTATATATATATATATATATATATATATATATATTTTTTTTTTTAATGTTTTGGATAAAAATCATAAGGTCAATTAAAGATATTTCATCAATTTGTGTTTTCAAATAATCTCTTAACAATCTGTTTGGGATTTCTTTACCATTTCTCTCTGGTTTTCCGCAGTTAAGTAAGTAGTATTTAAGCCTAAGGAAAAAGGTAAGGATATTTTCTTAAAAAGAACTAGAATAGGCATTTAGGTCCCTAGATACCTGTTCTAAGGAGAACAACATGAACTGGTAACTTTACACGAACTACTCATCTTTGTGAAATTTCAGTAACAAAATGAAACCCTGTGCTTATTACAAGCCCTTTCATAAGTGCCTTGTGTCAGAAATACCTCCCTTTACGAGACAAAAGTATCAAATTATTTGTCTTATGCAGAGTGAACTCTTAAAGCTTTTTCAAATTTAAATACGCCAGAGGTTTTAGAGCGCGTAATTTAATTTTTTCTAACTGCCCCCTGCTAACCAGAGCCATTGAGATTATGGCATCCTCATTTGGAGTATGTTATGAGACTGATAGGAATGATGAGGGGGAGAAGATGGGAAAGAGGAAGGTGGGGAATTACCTGGCTTTTTAGATCTGGTCACCAAATACGGCTACAACCACTTCAAGCAACGTGTCAATTCTGAATGTTGGTCTTACACCAGGGCGATGCTGAGATTATCTACCACTCTGGGATGTGCCTAAAGAACACGATATATATTTTTGTATATGAATTAAATGTGAAAATACAGGGGTCGTCAAAACGCCAAAAATAATGCATTAATTTCATCCTACATCGAACTGAAGTTTTTAGATTAATGCTTTTTATCCCTCTTGTCAAATCATCATTTTCGGAAAAAAATGCATTTTTGTCAATAATACCCACGTCATATAATATAATGTCCCCTACCACCAGCACTTCCACCAATATAAAACTGTGGAAAACAATTATTTGAAAAACCTATTGTTTGTTACACTCAAGTTATCAAGTTGCTGAAACGTGAATATCATACGAAAAAATATACGGTATTTCACATGTTTTAGCAAAATCATTATTATTATTGTCATATTCGCGTTTCGATAAACCAAAATATTTATTCATTTAGAAAAATACAATCACTATCCCACTGGCTCTGACCATAAAAATAAAGGACACTTATAGAATGCAACATGAACGTTAACGGGATACCAAATATTAAAATCTCTATCAATCTCTGGGGTGAAAAGATTGACACAATGATAGTCAACCTTCAATTTGTTTTTAAAAACATCAGAATATTGATTTAAAAACGAAAAAGCACAGTTTTCTTTACGTCTCAATTTTGACGACGATTTTTATTACGTTGCTAATAAAAACATATTGAGAACACAGAAGTTACCGTCTTCGATAAAATCCAAAGAATACATTTCTAATCATCTCGACAGACCGAAAAAATTTGGATGTTTCCATCAAAAAAGTCGTAAAACTCAAGTTATTCTGTGAAAAGCTCCTGAATTATTTCGGTTGGCTTGCCGTTTAAGATTTATATTTGATACGCTCGTTTTGCGTTATTTCAATAGATTTAAAAAGGTTTTACAGGAAATTAATTGAATTGATAAAATTTGGAGTTTCCATATTGTGTAATTGAATTTTATTCATTAATAAAAGAGTTCGAGACAGGTCTACTAACAACTAAATAAGTAACGCAAACATAGATCAAGTTTTTAAAATCGTGTTTCAATGTTTTTTTTTATTTTTCTTTATTTTAAACTGTAATAATACCACATTAAACGAAACTGAAAAAAAAACATATAATTAGACTCACGTATTATAATGGCTATTATCATTTGATTTTTTTTTTCATTTTAAATACTGAAATAAATAGTTTCTTCAATTGATTGTAATTAACTTTGTGTGCAAATTAATTTATAAATCGAAGATATGTAAATTAATTTGTAACGATTGCTACTATTTCTATATAGAAAAGACTTCTAGAAATTTCAGTATTAGAGTTAAGGAATACTTAAGGTGTTAAAATAATAACACCTATTTTGAATTTCGAAATCATATTTTAGAAACCAATTATTCATTTGATATAAATAAAAGATTAAAAAAATCACATATAAATGCAACCGGCTTACAATGAAATAAGAAAAGGCGTTAATAGTGAATTAAATTTAACAAACAATCAAATATATATAATATTCAGCTACCTCTTGAATTTATTTTCATATTAATATTAATAATAATAATAATTTCTTTTTTTTAATTTCTAATATAAATTTGTTATTCAATGTTTTATAATTATTTTGTATTAGCATTTTTGATTAATTACTTACCTATTTAAATCAATTTTTGTTTATGTTTATAATTGTCTAGTCCTAAATTATTGTGTTCTAATTTTTTTTTGTCGATATTTGAAATTATTTTTTACTGTTCATATATTCCTGATGATGAAAGCATTGCTGTCGAAACATGTAGATGTTTATGTATATTTATAATGTGGTGTAAACAAAGAATTTTTTTAAAAATTAAATTACTAAATTAAATATTTGACAAACTTTGATCTAATTTTTTCTAATGCTAAATGTTGTTTCAAAGAAATATTTAAAATTATTTGGCAGCATTTATGGAAAAAAAATATATGCAAAGAAAAAGTTTAGTGTGCTCTATTAAAAAAATGTTTGGATCATATGTCTGACCATAATGGAAATGAACATAGAGTAGCGTGTATGAGGACGTGTAATTTTGTGACAGATATATCACAGCGTGACTTATCAATGTCTCTGACAGTCTCCATGGTTGAGTTGAGTGGTTACGATCCTTGGCTGTGGATCCGGAGATCACGGGTTCGATAACCGGCTGCGAAGTAAATTGCGTTATTTTTTTTAAATTTGTGTTATTGTACATTGTATTAATTAATAATAATATGTAGTATATTTGCGTTAGCGAATTTCACACAATTACTATTTCAACTGGACATCTGCATAGAAATTATTTTCAAAAATAATATACCTATGTTTTTGCAAGTGCAAAAATCCTTCAAGTTTTCAAGGGAAGTTCGTAATACGCATTATTAGAAATTCTGAATGCGGAGGCAATTAAGGACCGAAAGCAACCTAGTTTGTATAAAACTACGCCTTCACCAGGACAATCACTAACCTTTGAAGAATAAATTCAGCATTACAAGTACAATAGTAATAATACTCGGAGGACTTGTATAGCTCCGCTTTTGTGAAAAATCACCTCAGGGGCGCTGTAGAACGTTATGTGTAAAAGGCGTATTGGAAAAATGGAAATCACATCACCATTTATTATGCACTACCACCACCGCTGTTTGTTATGGAACCTTTTATCACTAGCATTTTTCTGCTTTTCCTTTTCGGTTCTGATACTCCATTATCATCATCCATATTCATTAACGAGACCCTATTTTGACAGAGTTTTACCCCCTGTTAGAGTTATTTTTGTTATTGTTTGTGCTAGCAAAAACATACCTTTCTAGGCGACTGTATTCCCTATATAATGACATTTTTAAAGATGGGTTTTTTCATTCGCCGATATATCTGGAAGAGGAGGCAGAGTTTTTTGATTTGTAGTCTCGTGTAAATATTTAATACAAGTTACAGTTCCTACTGAGTTCGATGTTCGCAGCGAATATCATCTAACTTGCTGCGCTTTGTCCCCTCCACTACGATCTCTAGGGTTCGAATCAAGAAACATAGCATTCTTCAATGAATGACAAAATACTTAAAATATACAGATCAATAATGACACACATCATAAATAAAAACGTTTGGAAAATAGAGGAACATACTGTTATAAGCTATATCTTGGCAAAAAAATGTAGAAATTTAAATATTTTAACTACTATGGCACGTTTGTCTTTGAAATTAATTCTACATAGGAAAATTTTTCACATTCAAGTTTAAGAGTTCGTTTTAAAGAAAAAAATGCAACACAACATTAGTCAATTATAATTAGAATCTTGTTTTAATAATATAATATAATGTTAAACTGTGAATTAAATTAGACAGACTAGTTGTTCGCTTTTGATTTAACATCTTATAAATTAAATACACATTTTAAAAATACATAAATTTGCTTATCCGTGTAATTATTTTCTTTGCAAAGCAAGTAATAATAAAAAGTTTACATATATAAATGTCTTACAATATGACGTAGATTCATCTTTTATCGAAAAGTATAATAAATACTTTTAAAGAGCGTTTGGTTAATTTAAAAAAATATATTTGGACCAATGTGCTTTTATAAACTTCATCTAATTTAACTATGAGTCATCTTGCAGTTATTATTTAAAACCTTTTAAACGACTACAGCCCGTCAATGTTTATCTACTTTTAAATGTCAGACTAGAACACCCGATTGTTGCAAGGAAGATTTTTTTAAATTTTGTTATTAAAAGAATCACGAAGTAAAGCTTAAAAAAATAAAATTCTTGTTTAATGCCAAAGTCAGATATATTGACGCGATCTAAAGCTCAAACGCCTGTTGGACCATAACACTTCAGTTTCTGACGCATGTTAAATCCGATCATGCAGTCATCCTCTCGAAAACTCATCTTTCAAAACGGAGTGTTTTCTCTCGCTTGTTTTAGAATAAAAACGCATAAAATTTCTAGTTGGAAATTTGGATGTATTTCTTTGAAGAAACGTGAAGTGTATGACATGAATATTTATGAAATATTCTTTGATGAATTCACAAATAGGTGTAACACGGGTTACGACCCTCCATAAAAGATGCGATACGACCACTGTTTTTTTTTTGTCTGCATGAACTAAGTCAGTACATTTGAAAACATCGGAGCATGTTTGCAGCAATTTATACATTTTTATTATTTTCTTGTACTTATTTGTGTTCACTGTGAATTTTCTCCTGTATACTTAAACAATATTAATTCAGGAATTCCATATTTCATTTTTCACCTCCGTTAATTTCTATTAATTTACACTTACTATAAGTGCCGTGTAGTCCATAAAGGCTGAAAAGTTGTGTCTACCTTGAAAATGGCTCGGGACCATTTTATGATAACGTATCGCGTGAGATAAAAAAAAAGAAATACGAAAAAACATAGGCAACCATCTGTACTTTAATTTTTCAACCTGGCCATGACTACCAATATAAGATAATATTAAATACGATAAGGCCACCAAAATATGCAATGTAATGCATTTATAATCGAAAAGACTGAAGCCTACCCTTAATTATAGAGCAATGCACGCCACTGCTTTCTACATGTTTTTATCGTATGAATAATTATATGCAATACGTTTATAATTCTTAAAAACATAAAATACATCTATATAATATAAACAAGCTCAACAAAAATGTTTTCAAAAAATATATATTAATCAGTACAAACAGTTATTAATAATTACGAACAAAACTATAAGCAATTGTCACAATGTCAATTGCATTGTTTAAGGCAGAAATAGAAGAAAAAAATTCAATCGTTTTTATAGATAAGAAAGAAATCAAATTAACATCGTCCGCAACGTAGACTAAGGGGGAGAGGGACGTCGGAGAGTTATTATTTATTAATTCAAAATAATGATAGTATTATTACGCACTACGATAAACATACTGTTTTTAAATAGAAAAATATTTATTAAATATTTTATAAATTTACATAGGCTTAGCTTAAAAATACATTTTTTTAAATGCGGATTACAATCTTTGTTCACGTTTATTCACCAAAACGTACTTTTGTCCACTTTAAAAATCATATTTGTATTTTAAATATTTTGTTAAACATACAATGGGACTGTCAGAACAAAGTAATATTTCTGATTAGATTTTGATAAATGCTAAGCATATGAAAATTTATAAAATATTTAATAAACATTTTTTCTATAAAAACATTATGTTTATCGTATTGCGTAATAATATTATCATTATTTTTAATTAATAAATAATAACTCTCCGACGTCCCTCTCCCCTCCAAGTGAAATAATGCTTCAAGTAAGTTAGTTTCGTTGACTGGCTCAACTAGTGTGACTTCAATTTCACGCTAGTAGTTTCAATCTAGTTTTCTAAGCTTTAGACGCTCTGGAATTGCATATAATGGTAGTAGATTCGTCGATAGTGGTCAGCTGCTGACCCAATTCAGATTTGAAGAAAAGAATACTTGATTTCTCTGCTAGATTCTGTTGAGGGTGGATCGTACAATCGACAATCCATTTTTAACGGATCGATTGCACATCTCTAATGCACAAACAAATCGTTGGTATGCTGATTCTGTTTCACGTATATTGTCAATTATTATACCTTCTTGGAGGAACTTGTTGTAGTAATCACCTACACATCGGTACACTATCGAGAGACTAGGCGAACAAGAGCGTAATTCCCGTTCACAGTTACGGCTTCCATGGTCGAGGGGTAAGGTCCTCCAATACGAATCCGGGGGTCGCGCATTTGAATCCCGAAGTGCGCAAGTAAATTTTGTGCAATTGAATTTGGTTAAATCACATTTAATTCATATAAAATTATGTATAGTTTACTTGAGTGGTAGATATCTATTTTCAGTACAACCCTGGTTGAAGACCACCATTCAGATTTGAAACGTTACTTGAAATGACTTGAACCGTGTTTGGTGACCAGATCTGAGTACCCAAGTACTTATCCACCATCATATTGCCCATCTTCTACTACCCGTACCTTTCAGTCTCATAACATACCCCAATTTGGATACCATGGTTTCACTTACTTAAGTTAGTAGAGAGCGGTTGGAACTCTTATGCGGTAGAAGATAAAAAATAACAATAATAATAAAATAAAGTAAAATTATAAAAAATCACATTTTGGATACCTATGGTAAGATTTTACGATACAACCATTCACAAAAATATGACGTAACATTGGTTGCTCTATTTTTTCTATCAAAACTCTCAGAACTTCAACCAAAACAATCGCTTTTCGACATGACAGGTCGTAAAGTCTATGTGGTTATCATATTTTTCAAAAGAAACCGCAGACAGTTTCATATAAATACGAGTAAACACATTTTTTTTTATATTTTCACGTGACAGGCATACATATATTATATATTCTTAGTATATTTTACAGTAAAGGTGGCCTAAACGGGGTAACTGTTACTTTGTGTGAAGTATTTAAGCACAAAAATGAAATGAGAAACTTTCATGAAGAAAAAGTCACGTGAACCAAAACTACCTAGATTTAGGTTGTTTCGGGTGATTTTTTGTGATCTAGGTAGTATTGCTTGAACACGGTGTAACTTTTTAGAAGTTATGGAAGAGATAAAAAGTGAAAAACATAATTAGAAATTAGTTTTAAATCAACTAGATACTGGGTTAATCCACGATTATCGCTGTGGAACAGTGAGGTGATAGATAACTCGGTGGGTACGACATCCAACTTGAAGTCGGACGGACCGTGTTCGAGACTTACTGACTAAATTCCTTTTCATATAGTTCATAGTTTAGTTGTATACTGCCCTGAATAAGCTACGGTAGTAGCGAAACCCAAAAGTATAAATAAAAGTGATGTAAACAAAGTTATTGTTTTATTTTTTAAATTTATAAATATTCATTGATATCTACATGTTTCGAAAGCGATTCTTTCATCGTCGGGAGTATATGAATACTAATAATAATATATGTATTCATATTTTCCTGACGATGAAAGCATGACTAAGTACATTTTTAAATTCGTTTATTGTTTTTATTTAATTTATTTTTTTTAAATCATATTAATATTAATTTGCACTATGAATAGAAAGTTTTAAAATTAGATAAAAAAATGATCCTAATACAAATTGTAGGTACATTACAATGACTTACAGAACAAAAATGACTTACAGAGTTTACCAATCATTTATTAGGAAGAGGCCACAGCTTCAATAAAGAAAGAAGCTATTAAATTGTACGCCTCGTGCCCGTCGAGTTTAACGCACTTGCACCGGCGCGGAGGGAGTCAACACTGCCAGCTCATTATAGCAGACTCCATTGAAATATCTGTAGAACAGATTCAGCATAACTACACTTCATCTGTGCATTAGAGAAGGCAGTCGGTCTGTTAACAATGGATTGTCAATCAGACAAACCGCCCTCCTTTAGACAGAATCCAGCAGGTTTATCAAGTATTTTGGAGCCAGCCCAGAGGTGACTTCCAAATTCAACTGTTGGATGTACTTGTGATTTGTATAGGATTAGCAGCTGGTCGCTATTGAAGAATCTGCTAGTCCTATACAAGAGACCCAGTTTCTTAGAAGCCAGATTTACTCGGGCTTCCGTAGAGCTCTGATACAAGTATTGTATATTATTTATATATAATAAAGTATATTATTAAGAGCTGTTCTGAAATACTTACCCTAAACATCTCAATGGAATCTTTATTGGGGAGAGTGCTCCCATCGAATTGCACCAGACGGTCATTGACTATCTTTTTTGCTGAGATCAGACACACTTGGTATACCAGACATAATGGCACACAAACGAACTGTAGTGGGCAGGTGATACCGATCTGTGGAGAGGGCTGGAGGGGAGGGAATATTAATCTGCACAAAACTCCCCTTTGTGCAAAACCTTGGAAAAATAACGACTTTTGTTTGGTTAGCACAAAAAAACTCCGTTCTATCTCGGTTTTTAAGACGTTGATGCTGACCAGGTTAGCCCTACCCCAGGCACAACACACGTAGAATAAGAATTAAAACTCTTCAAAAATAGTACGGGAATAAAACTATCAATAATTTATTTTCTTTACCTTTGATGTTCAAAGTTAATTTAATGAATATTGAATCCCTGAACCCGTAGATATTAGACATTATCCTCAAATCGTGTTTTTGCTTTTGTATGACTCCACTATCACCCCTTTTTATTCGATTTCATTTACTATTGACCCTATAGATATAGTAAACTGAGTCGAAAATTGAAGTACCACGAACTGAGACTCTTGTAGCCGGAAGGTCGTTCAATCATTGTCTCTTGATATGGGGAAATAAATTTATTCAAGATTAACGACTTAGCCTTTACACACCACTTTGCTTAAAGCCCGCTTTACATGGTGTGATTTTTGCTAGCAATTTTTTAAAAAGATGAAAACAAAAATTTAATGATACAAAGAAAATTAAGCAAATTAGCATTTAACGGTCAGCACCCAAAAATGCCCACTTTGCAGGTTGCTAACTCAATAAATTCTATGAATAATTGAGCTGTATACGGGTAACTAGTAAAATGTATAAGATTTCAACAGACAGTAATCCTGGAAGAAAACAGGATAAACGCTATTAAAATATTTAATCATTGTAGAAAATAATATTAACATAACCTAAATGAAACATGAAAACGGAAAAAAACAATAGAAAATGAAAAGATTTCAGTCGCATCTGAGACTCAAACCCAGGACCTCTGCCTATCCGGGGCAACCGCTTAACCAACTTAGCTAATGAGAGCAGTTCAATTTATGTCATGTTTATCGTTATCATATCTCAAATTCAAGATTTTTCAATATTATTCTCCTTTTTTAACCCATATTATTGGCAGCTATCTTTATAATTATAAAGATAGATGGGATAAAAAATATAGGCAAAGGTTCTGGGTTCGAGTCCTAGATGCAACTGAAATCTTTTCTATTTTCTGTCATTTTTTCCGTTTTCATGTTTCATTTAGGGTATGTTAATATTATTTTCTACAATGATTAAATATTAAAATGAGGTTTTTAAATCTCAATAAAAATAATTCATAATTCAAAATTGCTATTAAATGGACTATACTTGTAAACATATACTAAAACCAACAGAATTATTTAAAATTGACTAAAATGGACTACAATAAATTTCAACGCATTATTACAACAATATTTGGCGAGTTTTATGAAGTTTCGAAGACAAATCATCTATCAAGCTTTTTTAAAATATTACTAAAAGGCTATTTTCAAAGAAAAAAATTACTGACAAATTAAATTGACATATTTATTATATGAAACTCACTTTGTTTTAAACTACTAATTTATTTTTAGATCATCACCAACTTGTTTGGCTTATCCCAAGCTTCGTCAGGTTAAAATTTAAAAGTAAATAAAAATACATAGAGTGATCAAATATATATAAGTGAGAAATACAAAATATAATAACAGGGAGACAAAATATCAAACGAAAAAATGGAACAGTAAGGCAAAGATACACTTACATGTTATATAACATATTTGTTGAATTTTAAATTTAACCCTAACGAAGCTTGAGATAATCGAAACCGTATGGTGATGATTTAAAAATAAATTTGTGGTTTTAAACAAAGCGTACGATTTATTTAATGGCCAAAAGACGTTCATCTAAAACACTAAAACAGTAACATATGTACCAGGCCCATGAAACAAATAAAATTACGTATATGGAGAGGTACAATCACTTGAAGCGTGGTCGGGGCGCGACTTTCGAACGGTAGACATTTCCATGGAACACTTCACTTTGATCCCCCGCGTAATAAAATACTCACGTGATAAATAAGCATCAATCATCCCCTCCGAAGGCAGTACTATATGGTCTCCACACTTTATCGTCAAGGGACATATTAAAACGTATTGTTTTGTCTCGCGTCCCTAAATTTTCATTTAAAATCATATGCTCGCAATAAAAATACAAAGTAAAATAAAAACAATTTTGAACTTTATTACACTTTATTTTTTAACTGGGTAGGTTTCCTAGCCCATACTCGCCTCCTAGCAATCTCGGAAGCGGGTATGGGTACCGCTACCCCTGGAACCATTTATTGGATAACCAACACGTCTGCCATAGGTCACCTCAAGTGGTTCGCTATGAATTAGCAGGGGTGCCGGGCTCTTGCGGGGAGTTAGTTCAGGTCTTGGCGGTGGATGAGTCTATACCCATCAACTTGCTTGGCGGGCCGGATAGGGAGACCCTTTGACCTCTCCATCCGGATTCTCTCGACCCATCGCCTTGCACTGTAGTGAAAGGGATGAATTCATACGTCAGTCACTCCTGTACACACTGACCCCAATTCCTACTCACCGCTCATACCTTTTTACTTCATTAAACTTTCTCTCCTTATTTTCCTTTTAAAAAATCCCTCCGCATTTGAACAGCCAGGTACAACTTTACCTTATAAAAAAATAATTCTACTTGTATAATTAATTTAGCGCCAACTTTATAAAATATCATCTCAAAGGCGCTTAATTTAATTCCTTCCTCTCCCAATTTCCTTCATCACCGTCAACCTATAAAAGTCAGTGGATATTCCTGTCCTGGTTACTTGGAACTGGTTCCTTTTCTGACACTGGAACCGTCTTATCAAAAAATTAAAAAAAAAATAATTTTAATATAAAATCGCGCCGTAATTAAGGAACCGGTTATTTTTACTCAAAATAGAAAAAATTATTTGTCTAACGCCTCCACCCTCCCCCTTCCCTCATTTGAGGAACCGGTTCCAAAGTATCTGGAGGGTAAAAAACCTGTTCAACTTTGGTCACTGGTAACTGGAACCATCAACCGTCTCTACAACTCAACAAAACTTTATACTAGGTCTAAATACTATATCTTATATATTATATTATAAATCAAAATATTGTTCCTGGACAGTGTTTAATGTTAAATCTAATTTGTAAACCATATGCAACCTTTAAGATTTTAATGTAAATATTTTTTTAATAATTTTAAATAGTAAATCAATAGAATAAATAGCACCCTAATGCTGATAATTCAACTCAACTCTTTATTCTTTTTAAAAATTTTACAAAATTTATATTTTAAAGAATTTTTAAAGATGATACAGGATGTACAACATCCAAAATAATTACGTATAAAAAATAATAAAAATTAAAACAAAAAATAAGTTAGACATACATAATCTCAGTAAATTGTATTCAAGGCATACTGGTATTATACAAGTAGCAACAAAGCTTTACGTTTAAATACAGCTTCATTGATGCTAAATATGTCGATATCCGAATTGATTCTATTTAACAGCAAGATTGCCCTCCCCACCGGCATGACCATTGGCAAGTTGGTCCTGCAGGCCGGGAGATAAAACAGTATATGCTGTCGGTGACGAAGATAACCATCAGGAACATAGAAATGAATGTTCTCCATGACAGCCGAATTTTCGAACCATCCGCGAATCAGTCTGAAGAAATGTGTCACAATGTGTACATCCCTTCTGACCCGCAGATGGTTCATTCCTAGAATACTAGAAGAAAGTTGGTTGGATAGAGCCACGGGTAGTAGCCATACTCCTTCAAATAAAGAAATCTTAAAAAATTCTTCTGAACTCTCTCCAACATGAGGGAAGACTTCACCTGATGTGGGTTCCAAACCACCGACCCACTCTCAAGCCTACTCCTTACTAGCGAGTTATATAAAATTATGAGAACCCGAGTGTCTTTAAAATTCCTTGAAGTACGTAGGACAAAACCCAGCATTTTTAATGAAGTACTACAGGTGACTTCAATATGAGCATGAAATGTCAGCATACTATCAAACACGATACCAAGATCTTTTATAGTGGAGACACGTTTTAAACTTCGGGCGTTCATATTATACCGGTAAAACCAAGTATGACACGCCCTTGTGAAAGAAAGAATGAAACATTGGAAATATTGAACTCAATCTAATTTCTCTTACTCCAATCAATAATTTTATCAATATCCGATTGGAGTCGATTGCAGTCTTCTAAAGTTAATATTTCTAAGAACACTTTTAGGTCATCAGCGAAAAGAAGAAACCTGGAATGCAGAATGCTCTCTGCGATATCGTTAATAAAAATAGAAAAGAGGAGGGGGCCTAAATTAGAGCCCTGAGGAACTCCAGAGAGCACAGGAAATAATTTAGACAAAAATATTCCATGCGATACAAATTGTTTTCTTCCAGTAAAATAGCTGGCAAAGAATATTAGAAACCGTAAAGAAAAACCTATCATTGACAGTTTATTTAATAAGATGTCATGATTTACAGTATCAAAAGCCTTCGAAAAATCATTGTATGAGCAATCAACTTGGTAGCCTTTATCTAAGGATTTAGATACATAATCTTTGAGTACCAATAGGCTCGTATCTGTTGATCGGCCCTTTCTAAACCCATGTTGTTCCGATATTATAAATGGCTCTACTTGCTACAGCATGTGTTTGTGGAGTATTGACTCCAACAGCTTTGCCGGGGCAGAGAGAATAGCCACCGGTCTGAAATTTTCCACAAATGTCTTTGACCCGCTTTTGAAGATAGGACAAATTTTTGAGACTTTCCAGGAACAAGGAAATATACTAGTTTCTAAAGAGATGTTGAATATGAAGCTTAGTGGCAGCTTTAAAAAATCAACACATCCTTTCAGAAAAAAGACTGGTAAAAAATCAGGAGCAAGAGAATGTGTATGTTTCATTTTTGTAATGGAAGATTTTACATCTGATTCATCTATATCAGAATTGAAACGTTAATTGAAATGGTTTTAGCCATGTTATAGTCTCACTACATACGGATTATTGGGACTCCTGACAAAAACAAAGAGATTCGAATTTAAAATAGGTTATTGGAGAAACCAGAGCTGGACTTCGGAACTATCCAATAACTGGGCTTATGCTCTGCCAACTGAACTATGGCACCAAACTTTACATTTGCCGCTTTCCTCTCTAGGTACTTTCATATTTTGTAATAAATATGTGCAGAGTGATTTTTCACGAAGGGAAAGCAGAACTTCTCATTGCTGTGTCTAAAATCTTACCGCTCTATCACGGAGGACGTAAGCCAAAAAGCCGAAAAGATTTTTATTTTTAGTTCAATATTTTTGTACGGAATCTGATAGACATAATCTCCTACCTAAAAAAGCAATCGGGGACAGATTTTTCCATGTGAATAGTTAGATTTCGGAAAAACCTCTTTGAATATTATATAATAAAATTCCAACGGTTATCTTTTCATTCCAAAAAGTCGCGGAAATTGCAAAAAAATAGCGTTACGCCCCTCTCTGTGACACCCCAATATATAACGGGGAGAATAAAGGGAAAATAAAAAGGTTGAAAAATATTACCAACCCTTTGAACTTCAGCAGTAACTGAATTATATGCCACTTATATTAAAGAGTTTTTTTTCAGAACAGCCAAAAGTGCTTTCCGCTCTACCGTGTCACATGATCCAATCAATTATTAAAAACGTATTCATTTACAACCTGCGATAAATTCAATTAAATTATACGATATTTCAAATGATAGGTCCTAAATTGTAAATACGTTTTTTGTGTTATTCATTTAATTCGATCGGTGGTCGTGACCCAGGGGTCGCGAGTTCAAAAATTACTCGGCTGGCTAAGTCCTCCATCACGACGCCAGCAATACGTTTTCCACTTACTGTAAAGGTAGTTTGAGAATTTTAAATATTGTGAGGTCCTGATTATGTTTAAAATTTTTTTTAATGAAATATAACTGTTCTTTATAGTCAGATTTGGAAATTCCATTATAATACATATTTATGTAACTTATTTTAATGCACATTTTCTTCCTCTCATCCCATTCGGGTCGGGAAACCATCGCTTCAATAAGGCGACTTTAGGTATCCCTGTTCTGTACCACTTGAACAGCACCATTCCATTGCAAGCCCAGCTTCTTCTCGAAAAGAAGCTGCAATTGCTTTCCTCTGATTATTCTTGGGCGACTAATAATTTTTGTCTAGAATCTGGTATTTTTCCTATTTTTTTCGTGAAAATTTATTATATCTAAGGAGTTAACTGGAAGATATTTTTTTTGATTTCTTCCAAAATGACGAAGCTATGAGCTTGTACAAAACGATCACTCAAAATTCTCATGACGCCACGAGACAATACTTTTTGATTTTCAATATATTTTTTTAATAACTATTGAAGCTTGTAAGTCATTGTAATATATTTCTAATCATTGAAGATATTATTAACAACCCTCGTGGTGAAGGTTCGGGATAGACCATAAGGTTCCGGTTCGAGTCCCAGCTGCTACTGTTATCCTTTTCTTTTCTGTGTCTCTTCAGTTTTATGTTTCATTTCGAGAGTTATTAATATTATATTCAATGATTAAAAAAGATTTTAAATGTTTTACTAATATCAGTTGAAAATATGAAATGATTTTTCAATGTCTAGGCTCAATTTCGCTAGAAATAATTATCTGAATTTATAATTCAGTTTTTTGTCTAGAAAAATAACACTTTTTAATATACGAGTAATATTAATTGAACTAACTTATATTAAATTTTCTGGGAAGAAAAATCTATGTGGGAATATTTGAAAAAAATCATTCGAATGATATATTAAATCAAGATATAAAATATTATTTTCCGTCTACGGTGAAAATCTGTTGAGTATGTGTGGATCATAAAAAGTGAAGCATTTTCCCAGTAAATTCTTATATTGACAGTTTTTAGGGGCAAGGGGTTATCATTTCAGAAAAATATCATGCGGTGTGTTTGGCATTTACTAGCCGAAGTGATGTGTTGGACGAGAAAAGGGGAGAAGCTGCTTTTCAATAGAGGTCGATATACAATATTGAACATTATTAATATTTAAGAATAGAAAGTCAAAACATGTTTTTCTTCTCGTCTTTTATGATCCGTTGCGTTCATTATTACGGTGTGTGTTGAATTAAATAACGACTTTCACCTTCACACATTTATGTTGTTCTTTTGAAATTGAAACCGTCTGATTGATGTGTATTTCGTCTTAAATGTTTTTTTTTTAAATAATAAAAATTAAAATTAATAATTTACAATTTTCTGCGCTTTATAAATATGTATTATTTTTATAAAAAAAATTTTAAGCCGTCATTTACGGGTAAAAGGACTGAATTAGAAAATGAAGAATGAAAGTAGACTTAAGGCTAAACGAAACGTAATACGCGCTCACAGATGGCACTTGTTTAAATATTTAAAAAAAAAAACGTTTCGGCCACGTAATGCTGTTAAATATTGAAATGAATTGTTTGTTGTCGGATGTACATAAGCAATAGAGAAACTTATAAAAACACAGTATATTATTGTAACACTAGAATAAAATAAATATTTTTATAAGTTTCTTGGAGGATTTGAGCTTTAAACTTACAATAACAATTTATTCCATTTCATATTCCATGTGCACAACAAACAATTCATATCAGTATTTAAATTCATTAGTGCTAAAAGTGTTTTTTTTATTATTAAATTTTCGTTTTGATTAACTTTAATGTAGTTTAAATTAAACCCCCCTCGCGTGTCTGTGGGAAAACCGAGTGGATATACTCTCAGTATCGCCCTGGTGAAAAGACCACCTTTCAGAATTGAAAGGTTAATTGAAATGGTTTTAGCCATGTTTGGTGACCAGATCTGAATAGAAAAGTACTTTCACACCATCCCCTTTCTCGTATCCTTCCCACATACAATACCTTCAACCTCATATCTCACTGGCTCCAGTTGATTGGGAGCAGTTGAAACTCTTGTGCGGTATTCACTTTTTTTTAACATTTGAAGGGAATGCAAAGCTAATGTAGGCGTTATGAGTAAGAATAGGAAAAGGGCGCTTAGAGAGTTTGTATATGTTAAGCGAATAGATGGAAAGAAGAGTAAGGAAATACGAGAAAGTAAAAAAATTAGAACGATCCAGTGAGAATTATGTCAAACGCGGCTAATTTCGATACAGATGTCAGTATAGGAGAAGAATGTGTATCAAATGATGTATGCATATAAATTAAGTGAGGAGCCACGACAGAATTGTGTTGCTGTCCATCATCTCTACCTACCCCTAAGACGAAACAGCCTGATGATTAGCTAGCCAGTCTTCTTAACCAGAAAGCTAAAATATTCAGTCAGGGTTAAATACTAATCGAGATGCGACTAATCGTCTAATCGAACTTTCAAGGGCAAACCGAGTCGTCCACTATGATCGCTCTTTTCGTGTAAATTTTGTTTTTTATTTTTTTTAAAAGATTAATTATTTTTGTTACATACGTTATATAAGCATACAATGGTTATAAAACCAGTTTTTATTTTATTTTTATAATCAGTTTTAAAAAAATACGGAATATTGTGAAGAGAAAGAAAATAATTAACTGAATCAATATATTAATTGTTTTTGTGTTTAATTCGTACAATTCCATTTCATTTTTTTTTAAATTTAAAAGTGAATCATATTTAATAATGTTATTATTAAGTCCTGTAAGTACTCTTAGTTTTTATTATTGTGACAGAGATTAAATTTATTGAACACTTGGAAATTAATAAACGAACGAATGATCATAATATAACGCTAATTAGTAAAGTAAGGAAAATTATATATTCACCGCTTCTCAGTATGTTTACATTATCAAAACAATATAACACATTTAAATAAATCAATTAAGAAAAAAATATCAGTTAAATACGAGGAAATACATTATAAATGCGTAAACCTCATAGAATTCAGAATTTTATTTTTTTTCTAACTAAATCGGTTTCACCGATAATAAATCATTATTTTTAAAAACCCGTCCAAATTGGAAAGGGGTGGGAGTAAATAAAATCATATAAATAAGTCGTCACAATGTGGATTAAGAGCAGTTTGAAAATGGTCTTAAACGCCGAAACAGTTGTCATAATAATAAAACTAAAAATACTCGCAGAACTTAATAATAACATTATTAAATTTGATTTACATAAAATTTTTAAATAATTCAATGTTGTTAACAAAAAAGGTTTATTTTTATGTTTTATGTAATAATAATAATAGTAATAATAATTAGATGATTTGTATACATAAATTTATGTAGGTATATTGCATATACAGGATGTGTTTTTAGAGGCATACAAATTCAAAATGAAAAAAAAAAACACATTAAAATAATGTTTATGTCAATGATATTGGCTTTATTGGCTTTATTTATTAAATAATATTATATATATTTAATAGATAATTTTATGCGAACTTTCAAATTGGCAGTCTGTAGAAACAATGTTGCCAGTTTAAAAACCAAACCTCTAAAAAAACACCCTATATAACAAAAAATCCCACATAGGTTATTTCAGTGCATGGATATACTTGTATATAAGTAAGTGGCATTAAAAAAAGTTGTTTTATGGAATTAATATTTTATATTATCGGCATATATGTATTAACTCATTTACATACATATATATCAATATTCCTGTTACAAATCAAGCAAGTTTTTATAGTAGGTTCTGAGGAAATAACAGTATATATTATAAGAAAATAAGATAAAATAAAATATAATAAAAAGTAAGTTTCATAAAATTGAACATGGATTTTTTTTGTTATTAATACATGGAAAATAATATTTTTCCTGATTTTTTCTGGTGTTTTTTGTTTGCTTGATAATTTTAAAATTTTTGTTATTAGAAAAATCCATATTTGTGTAAATACGTGGATGTTGAAGATATTGGCCGTCTCATTTGGAATAAACTTCCCTCAGCTCTTACTAATATCCAGAATTTGACTGAATTTAAGCAGACTTCAAGAACAAAATTATTTAAAGAATTCTGCTTTTAGTAAATCTTAACTTCTCTTCAATTCATTATAGTAAGCTATTTTCTCAAGCCTCCGGCAGTTGTTTGGTTTCGGTTTCCTCCTTGCTTTACTTTTTATGTAAACTCTGATTGTTCTTATTGCTGAACAGAATCTACATCCTGTCTTAAAGTTTTGGTATTTTTCACTATTATTGTGGATGTGTTCTCCTTGTATCGCTGTATATATATATATATATATATATATTTTCATAATGTTTTGTAATTTTATCTGATGAATATGTACCTAAGAAGCACAGTAGGAGTAATGTTAAGAATATGTAAGAATGTTTAAAATATGTTAATATTATGTAAATAGTATGTTATGTAACAAAAGGATGACCCTAAGTTAAATCCTAGCTCCTCGTCATAAAAAATATCTGGGCAACCAATTACGACGTTTCCCTCAAATGCTCACAGTAATAAACCAATCAGATGATTTGGCGCTCAGATTAAATTTTTTGTCACTGACCGATAACAAAGTAATAGAAAGAAAAATCTATTAAAATGGATGGAATAATGAAATCCGCCAACGGTTGCCTCTAGGGGCGCTAGTGTAGCATGATGCCATCAAACGTCAGGAGCTGCGCGTATTATATATTTATACGGTATTTGATTGTAGCAAAAAGTACTTGAAGTGAAATAACACACAACTACGCTATATAAATGATTTGTTATTATTACTATTTTCAAAAATTTGGTTAATATGATAAATATTTCAGATATAATGCAATCGCACCCGGAAGATCTCACGATAAAGGCTGGATTTTATCTTCCGTTTTTATTAACCCTTCAGTGTGCTAAGTGCACTACCCTACATACTAAATTAAGGGGCAAATTGTTTATGCGTTGACCCACTCTACCCTCCCCTGTATTTTTCACTTAGTATTCCGTTCCAGTAAGTGGGAGTTGCATGCAATCGAGGGCCGGTCATGCCATTGGGAAAGCTTAAGTACGATGGAGCGCAACCCACTGAGTTCGACCTGGAACTCCTGTGAAAATTTATGTAAATTTACGCCCAAACCCATACCAAATAAAACCTTAATAATATGTCAGTCTTGCTCTGAAACTGATCCATGGAAGATTGATAAAACGTTTATGGGAAGAGACCGGCCTCGTGGTTTCAAAACCAACGTGACGGATACGAGTGCAGTTCAGTTAAGTTGTTCGGATTCCAACCCCCAGGGTGATTATTTCCCTGGTATAAGCTACCAGCAGAAGATAAAATAGCGGAGCAGAAAATACCGAGATTAAGGGGGAAATGAATGTTCGAGAGGGATTATTTTTAATTAGAAATAATGATAATAATTCGTACGCAATACGATAAAAATAATGTTTCAAAGGGAAAAATATTCAAAACATTTTTTTTTTCAATTCTCATAGGCTTAGCATTTATCTAAATCAAACTAGATATATAACCTTTGTCTGACCGTCCTACGTATTTGATTTTGATAAATCCTAAAAACCTATGTAAGTTTTTAAAATCCCTGTATATAAAACTTGTTCTTTGTCTGTCTGCCTTCGATTTTCTAGAAGATTACTGCACCGATTTCGCTGAAAATAGCACAGTTTGTTTTTATCAGTGCCAGAAAGGTTTAAAAAGTAGTTTGAACTACATCCAAATTACAAAACTGTGGTTATAACGTTATAAAATTAATATGAAAAACATTGAACCCGCCATGTTGTATTGAGGTTAGCCCATACATATACCACTCCGGTTAGCCACAGATTACATATTCAAAAGAAGAAGGTTTGTTGAGTTAGAAAATTTTCAAAATGGAAAACACGGGTAGGTACCTGCTAAGAAGTTTAATATTTAGATATATTTTGAAAATATAAATGTTCGGAATGAAATGAAAATTTCAAATGAATGTTTCTTTGTTTAGAGATAGTAATAGTCGTTACAAGGCATTACTTTCGCTGCCAAATCAATTATGGCACCAAATAACTAGCAATTCCCAGCCTCATAAGCTTAATTAAAAAATCCCGAGCAAGTTAATCAATATATACTAGTGTTTCATTCAATAATTACTGTTTTTATTATATTTCACCTGTAAACAACCAACTTTATTAGTATGAGAAAGGCTTGTAACGGCTTAATCCCTCAATAGATGGCGTCGAGACAAATTATGTCTACATTTTATTGGTCAAAAATGCTTTAACGTGTCAAATAATAATAAAAAAAGTAATTAAAAATGTATAATAAAAACAGTAATTATTGAATGAAACACTAGTATATATTGATTAACTTGGCGGGTTTGCGATAAGCCGACGTAGCTCAACGGTAGAACATCTAACCGGCAATCAGAAGGGTGCAGGTTCGAGTCCTGTCGGCGACATTTATCTTTTCTCGGAAGGTATTTTCAATTTCGATGAGTGTTTCAGGCTAATAATTATTGTTTATAAAAATAATTGTCACTAATAATTGTTTTAAGTAAAAACTTTGATTGTTTTGAGTTAAAACTCAACAAATATTGATATTTTTAAAAGAATGTCATTCGCCGAACGACAACAGCCGTCATCCGAGAGAACCGGCAAGGAAGTTAAACAAAAAGTATTTAAGCCTAAGGATGATCTTATCCTAAAAAAAAACGACATTTAGATCCATATTTTAGAACCGTAAACATCACTGTGATTTGATGGTAAACACTTCAAAAAAATGAAGTAATATTTTATAAAGGTAAGCCAAGCTATTTCGTACATTTCGATAAATTCACATCGCCGCCTTATTCCTATAAATACTAGTTGAGCACATTACCATATTTTATTCCTGCAATAAATTCGTTGAACTATTTATTTTCTTTAAGCCATCTGCTAGGTAAAGGAAAATCAAAGAGAAAAACATGTTCGCACTATGCCTACCTGAACCGAATACAGCTTTGCTATGATGGAACCAAAATAACGCTGTGCATGACACATCAATATAATAAAAATACGTTCGTTTGAATCTCGTAGAGCTACTACAAAACGTGAAAATAATTTAGAGTTTTGACTTTGATACAAAATAAGTTAGATTGGTCTTTTAGTAGCAAAAATATTACAAACTCGTTCTATAAAATCTGAAACATTTATGAAAAAGGCATTTCTCTACAAATTACTTTGTAAATGGCGTACCAATTTAGCATGCTTTTGTCAAAGAACGCTTGTATACATCGACCGATAAGTAACTGAGATACACGCTATATATATGCACACTAGGTATTTTTATTAAGTTTTAAAATTTACCCCGACGTAACGGAATCGTGATAATTTAAAAATCGTATTGTTGGTTCAAATCAAAGAGTTTATTTAAAAAAAACAACAACAACAAAAAAATGGATTTCTGCAAATTAATTTTAAATAATTTATAAAGCCTTTACAAATAACTTAAAAATATATTATCGAACGTATATTTAATGATAATAAAACATTTTCAACGAACTCATTTCACAAAGTATTTAAATTATTCAAAATCCCTAAATTTATTGTACAAACTTTGAATCATCATTTTTTAAACAAAAAATTATTTCTAAAAGAACGAAAATAGAATGATTTAATTGAAAAATGTTTTTGTTTTAAGCCACTTTATTTTCATATATATTTCTTCATTCGACCGGTTTCTGTTGGACTTAATCTTCTTCAGTTTATATGTGTACATTCCTGAAGAAGGTTGAGTCCAACCGAAACCGGTCGAATGCAGAAATATATATGAAAATAAAGTCGCTTAAAACAAAAACATTTTTTATTTAAATGATAATGTCAAGCCATAAAGTGATTGCTTCCTTCAATAAAGAAAATAGAATGGGCAAAAGGACTAACAATGTATTTTATTCTCCTCAAACTAATACCAAAGTACTGCAAACATACAGCATTTTTACTGTTCCTCGGACATTTAATCTTTTACCACCGCAAATTCAAACGATTAACATATAAGTTATATTATAACTGAATGATTTAAATATTGAAATATAACTTAAGTAAATCTTTATATCTTTCTGTTTAACTTAAATTAAATATGACTTAATAAAACTTCATAATTTCCATTATATACTTTCACGCTGCTACATTACTATATAATGGATATTTAATATTAAATTTTTAATTATTAATTATTTTTATTGAGATTTAAAAACCTAATTTTAATATTTAATCATTGTAGAAAATAATATTAACATAACCTCAATAAAATATGAAACGGAAAAAAAGACAGAAAATAAATAATAATAACTGGTCTCATTAGCTAAGTTGGTTAAGCGGTTGCCCGGGATAGGCAGAGGTCCTAGCTTTGAGTCCCATATGCGACTGAAATCTTTTTATTTTCTGTCGTTTTTTTCCGTTTTCATGTTTGGGTTATGTTAATATTATTTTCTACAATGATTGCATATTTAATAAATTACTCATTTTAGGCACTTATATTACCCGCACACGGGTAACGCCTATGTGGATTCCTATTTTGTAAAATTATTATTTTAACTATATATTGAAAAACTGTATATGTATTGAAAAAATAAATAAATTACAAAATATTTAAAACCATTGCGTTTAATACAAAATCTTTTGACAATCTTAAGTCTACGGATTAATATAACCATTACTGTTGTTAAGGCGACAATTAAGTCTGCAATAAAAGTAGTGCCAGCTGCTGCAACTTAAAGTTGTACTATTAGAACTGTTTCCATTATTTGGAATTGCATTGTGTTCATACAAACTCGCTTCGAATAATACGGAAACTTTAAAGAATAAAAGTTTATTCATCTGATACAAGGGCTAGTTAATTCTTTTACTAAACTACTTATAAATAATATTATAATACAATTTCAATAACTTTTTAAGCACGGTTATGTTGACATCTCACAATTTAATACCTACCCATATCAAAACACAGTTTAAAACAGATATTCTCTAGCAAAGCGTGTAAAGCACCTAAAAAGGTAAAGGTAAAGGAATGTATATCACTTTCTGCACAACGTATATTCTAACGTCATTCCCAAATCAATAGACTATAACGTAAAAATCAATCAATTCGCCGATGATATAATCTCAAGTTCGGCTGTCGTGACAGCTCCACAAGAAGACTACTAATTGAAGATTATTGTAAAAAATGGAGAATCTCAATGAATCCTACTAAAATTCCTCCAAATGTTTTTATAAAGAAAAAAGCCTAAACATTCCTCGAACATAATGCCGTTTGTGAAAAATGGGAAAAATAGGAAAAATCTATTAAATACCACAGAGTAACGTTAAATTCTAAATTAACCTGGTCAAAACATATTAAGGTAAAATTAAAATCAGCAAATAAATCTATTTCCGAACTCTATAAAAATAGAAGGGAGGTAAAAATAGTTGATTATTATCAAACAATAAATTATTCCTTTACAAGACGACCATAAGACTGGGCTTTATATACGTGAGATCTATTTAGGGGCACGCAGCTCACATACATATCAATAAACTACAAACCCTGCAAAACAAGCTATTAAATTACCGAATGCGCTTGAGTGGATCACGGTTCTCTCATTCCTCTGATAAAGGACTTAATTGCTACACAATCTGAAAAATTCTAGGCTGGCCGAGCCGGACATGAAAATCATTCCATAAAGTCTTTCGTTAAATATAACGAGAATGACAACTTTAAATACAACAAACCCAAGAGAGCAAGGAGTGCGATCCTCCCCAATGTCGCTGAATAGTTTACGTTTCATTTTTCCAAAAACACCTTAAAATTCCATGTAAAATATCTCTAGATAATCCATTTCGTCATTACGTTAGAGTCAGTAAACTCATGTTTAGGAACTGTAAAAATAAATAATATCAAAATCAAAATCAAAATGCTAAACAGCGCAGTAATTGTTCTGACGAGTCCGCAAATTTTCAGTTTTCGTTTTATCGTATAAAACTATCCAATTTTAGTACATATTTTCAGATGATACCAAAAAAGTTGAGGTTTCCTCTAAATTCTCGTTTTTGGAATGAAAATGATCTAAACTGCACGATGCATCCGGCGTAGAATGTTGAATCTATCTTTTGTTTCACACTCCTATAAACCTCGTAAAATGCAGATTCGACACCTTACGTTTAGACCATCGATTTGTATTCTATAGAGCACTATTTAAATTTGCGTTTTTTCGCATTCTGCTACTGAAACTTCTTTTCGTCGTTTTGCACATATACTTCAGGGAAAATATATAGTACAAACTTAAAGAATATTGCTCCAAACCATTTGAAGTTGGGTTTGCAAAACTTTCAATTATGGCGACTAGATTGCTTCCCGTACAGCACGTTAATGTAATAATGTTAAATCGTTCCTATTGTTCTGTAACTTTGTTATAGAAAGCGTAAAAAGTTACCTTTCATCTCACCAAGGATCTCAAAGTTACAACAACAACAATAAATAATGCATTTTTCCCTACGTTGACGATCTTTGTAAAAAATTATATCCTGAGAACAGAGTATTCATAAATGGATTATTTTATCCAATGCATAAATGTATTGCTGGGGAACACCTAACTGTGAACCCTGTATTTAGTACATTTACAGAGACGTTGAAATAATTAGAGACATATCAAAGTTGACAGCGTCGGTAAGAGAGAGAGAAAGTTAGAAAATATCATTAATATTTTGACCCCTTGGAATAACAAGGTTCCATCTGACACAGCAATGTCATGCGATTATGTGCTCAAAAGGTAACTTTTACACTCATTATCGCATAACAATGCCGTGTCAGATGGAACCTTTTCATTCCAAGGGGTCGAATCTAAGATCTAACGAAATCAAAGACAATACTTTTTTTTAAGTCTAAAACTAAAACCGAGGCCACGAATTGTATTTCATCTCAGTTTTACGACTGTTGTTAAAATGCTGGTTTAGTACAAGGAGTCCAAATAGTATTATTTTGTTTATTTTACAACTCAAACGTGATATTGCGCGCGTCAGCAGTGTTAAATAATCATTTGTTTTCCGTAATGAAAGCATCTTTGTGTATTTAAAAAATTAAAATTACACTGTAGTTCAAGTTTAGGTGGTAACCACCGAACCATTAAAAGCATCTAATATGTTTTGTACGCTCTTTTGTGGGAGACAATTTAACTCAATTGTGTAGTAGATTCACAAGTCTGCCGTGAAAAGGTTGGTACAGTAGGCATTGAATAGCATTCTCTGGTAATAGTAATATCTTTATTGTAATTAAATTTAACTATAATTAAAATACATGTATAATACAATGATGTAAGTGTACAGCGGTTTACAAAGTAGATATATAGAAAATAATATAATAACAGTTATATGTTGAAGTTTCACATAACCCGCCTCACTAGGCTAGCCTGTGTTGAGGCAGTAATTTTTCATATTATTTTATAATTTTATAATATAAAGATAGACTCCGTAAATGGTTAAATCAATAATTTTAATCGAATTTTTTTTTATATCGTGTTTGATTTTTTTTTTGTGAATCAGATTTTTTGATGCTAAATGGAAGAATGTTGAAGATTCTTATCTTATTGCAAAGTATCTAAAATTCCGTTGCCCAAAAGTAGTATGAGTTCGAGGAATATGGAGTAAATCTTTGTTGGTATTTCTAATAATACGAATGTTTAGTATTTTTTCATAGTATTTACGTTTGTTTCAATAAAGATGAGTGAGGATTGTTTTAGCGTAAATCTGTCGAACGTCAAATACTCTCATTATATTAAAGGTTGAGTAAGAGTCTTTAATTAGAGGTAGCCTAAGGATTTTTTTATAATCGTTTTCTGTGCCTTTATGATCTGGTATACTGCAGATGAAGTACCACCTCCCCATGCTATAATCCCATACTCGATAATAGATTGACAGACGGCAAAATAAATCATTTTCAATTGTTGTAAGTTGAGAAAGTTTCGTATGGTTCTGAAAAAGTACATAGGTTTTCTTATTTTATTTGCGATGATTTGGGTATGAAGATTCCATTTGAGTTATGGATCAATGGTGAGGCCAAGGTACCTCATCTGATAAGTATGATCAATGTAGGGGCACTGACAATATTCATTGGGATTCATACGTGTATATATTTAAATAGAGAAATCATCATGTGATTGACCTGTAATATTTATGCTTAATGTGACATATTTAGTTTTATCTGTGTTCAGTCTGAGCGTATTTATATCCAACCATTTTTTAACTATTCTTATATCCGTTTCAGCTTTGTTGAAAACATCTAGCCAGGTGTCAGCTTCAAAAAGTAAGACAGTGTCATCAGCAAAGCTAAAAATTTTCTCCTGAATATTAAGGTTGCATAAATCATTAATATACAACAGGAACAAAGTCGGTCCTAATATGTTTCCTTGTAGAATACCGTTGCCAGTTGAGCACTGGTTGCTAAGAATGTTATTTATTTTCACAAGGTAGCTTTTAAAAAAATTAAGTTCATTGCCCGTAATACCGATTTTTTCAAGTTTTTTTTAATTAATTTACTGTGTGATATTGTATCAAAGGCTTTAGAAAGGTCTAAGAATATTGAAATACATTTTTTGCTTTTACCGAGATTTTATGAAATCTGTAACAGCGGCAATTGCATCTGAAGTACTCTTATTTTCTTGAAATCCGTATTGGTTTTCTGAAGGGCAGTTTAGAACCCACAAGAAATTTAACGAACAGCGTCTCTGGACAGGGCTGGGGCATTTGTCGAACCACTTCGCTAGCATACCTGCTTATATGCTGATGGCCTGCCTTTGACGGTTGATGTCATGCAATGGCAAGTTATGTCAGCAATCGAAAAATGGAAATCATCAATTTATATTTACTCTTCATACGGAGAAAAAAATTCTGAATTCTACGTGTTTTCAAATATGCGTACCGTGCGAAAGAGTTAATCTTTCCCTACTATCTTCGCGCTCCCCTCCGACAGAATTATCCAATTGGGGATACCAAAGTCTCACTGGCTCCGAGCTGCGTCACTTTTATGAGATGTCATTTAAAAAAAACTTTGAACAGGTAATCTTAACAAACAAGTTGGTTAACGACCACCTTAGAATGTTAAGTAGCAACAAGTTATTTATCATCCATCCCAAGACGTGTTATTTTTATTAAATTTATTTTCAAAGTAATTTTTTTAGCTTTTGTGTGTTTTGCGATAACATGAAATACCGTAGAAAACATGACAACGATTCCCCCACGTATATTTTTTTACTCAATTTCGTAGCAGGCAAGCAACAGTGTATCCAGAATTTATTATTTTATACTTTTGGAATGCTTTGAGAAAAACAAAATTGAATTTTTCTTTTTATTTATATTTTCCGGCAATTCCTGCAAAAACGGTTATGATTCAGTATTTTCCGGTTTCCTAGAATGCCCAACCAGCACGGGGCAATTATTTCAACTAAGGAAATAAACAAACATAAAGTTGCGGCCGCACTTGTGAAGACAGCGTTGAGAGTTTCAGCATTTGATCTCCTCTTTCTACATTAAATGCACTCCATTGACATAAAATACCCAAGATGTGTCTATAAGAAGAAAAAAAAGCATAAAAACAGATTTTTTGAGGTAGCAATATATAGGTGTCGTGGGACGTCCCTGTGATTCCTGCCATTTTATGGAGTAAAAAATGAAGATGGCATTTTGATCTCAAGTAACGATTTTTATTTTCACCTAAAAAACTTGAAAAATTACTAGGTATTGGATAGTTGGGGTCGGGCAATTACTCGGCTTATGTTACAGATATTGTTTGCTTGTTTGAATTTGAAAAAAAAACTTCCGAAAATTGTCACCGGTGACCAAAATGTTTACTTTTTTCTCAGCACGTCTCTTAACACCCTGAATATTCCAAATTTAAAAGTACCTACTATAAAAAAAAGGTTTTTTAATAATATTTCTCACTTTAATTATTCCCAACTTATTTTTTTTATATATGAATACAGCGCAAGAGTCCCGTCTGCTCCTAACCGTCTGTGACAAGTGAGACTATGACATTCCCAATTGGAGAATGTTATAAGGCTGAAGGTATTGGGGAGGGGAAGGAGAAGGGGAAGACGAAGGTGGGGAAATACCCGGCTATTCAGATCTGGTCACCAAACACGGCTAAAAGCCATTTAAAGCAACGTTTCAATTCTGAATGGTGGCCTTTCGCCAGGGCGATACTGAGAGTATTCCTCTAATAACTGGTATGTAATTGTTTAAGAGCTTGCAATTGAGTTCGGGCAGAACTTTGTAAACATCATAAAAAATAGCTGCCAATAATATGAGATTAAACAATGGAAGATAATATTCACAAATCTTGAATTTGAGATAAGATATCGATGAAGATGCGACACAAACTGAACTCTGTCTCATTAGCTGGGTCGAGCCGAGCGTTGCCCCGACAGTGGTGGAAAGACCCGGTTCGAGTCCCAGACGTTGACCTGAAATATTTTTAAAGTTTCGTCCTTTCTTTATCCTGGTTTCATCTTTCATTTAGGTTAAGTGTTAATATTATCTTCTTCAATGATTAAATATTACGATGAGGTTCTTAAATCTCAATAAAAATAATTAATAATTAAAAAAAGTAAATTAATTCATTTCTGAAAACTTCATTATTCTACTTTGCTGATGACTGTGCTCCTTATATTTCATTCGTAATTTTTTATAAAGTTTGTGTATCATTAATTATCTTTCTTTTCTCTGCTTTTTTAACGAGGCTTTCTCTTAAAAGGGGTTGTTAACACACTCTGTGAAAAAAATAAAAATCTTGATGTATTTTTTATTTTCTGAAAAATTACTAAAAATTAAAGAGAAAAAAAATCAATATATATAGAATATATCCGATTCGCCAACTGCCAGTGGGATTATGGCATTCCCATTTTTGGTATGTTGAGAGATTGGCTAAAGTGAAAGGAAAAGGAGATTGGGGGGAAGAAGGTTGGGAAGTTGGTACTTGACTTTTCAGATATAGTCACCGCAAATGCAGGTAATTTCCTGCAAGGTTTCGACTCTGAATGCTGGTCTTTCGCCAGGGCGATACTAATAACTATTGTGATTAAAAAATAATGGTGCTTTTAAATGGTTACGTTTATATTCAAAAGAGTTAAATGAATTTTTATTGCATTTTTACTCTTTATTTGAGTCCTCTCGCCCACCCGTCCTAAGTATGTCGTATGTAATTCAAAGAAAAAAAATTGTAAGTCTGGATATTTTTTTAACTAATAAGTGCTTGTTTATATGGTGATTTGGCCTTATTACTTTTACCAGCTCATGGTTTAATTTACTTGATCGAATTTTTGTTACATTATTTCTACTTTTTGGGAAAAGATCGTAACTGGAATAAAAACTCTAATTGAATTGAATTGAATTGAATTGAATTGAATTGAATTGAATTGATCTTAACTGAATTATTCTTGGATAACTAATATGTGGTCTACGTCTCCATCATGTACCAATGTTATCATGACTAATATTTTGACAAATTTTGCGATGCGGAGTTTATGAAATAAGCGTTTACGTTAATGTGCACCAAGAGATCGTACCAAAGGTTTAAAAAAACGTGGCGTTACTATAAAGCGTTATAAGCGTTATTATTAAAAAATATATATGTACAGTATTGCTTGTTAGTGAACGTCTCATCTAGCAAAATTTATTTCTTATTTCTAATAAACACATATCAATCCTTCTGACTCCAACGCGAGGTGGCATTCGAGGTTAATGTCAGACACTAAAATGCCTTATTTACCGTATAGCGGGGAACGCTACCATTTTATAGTGGGTATTTTTATCCAATTGCACGTCTGGTTCCGGACGGTCTCCACACATATTATTTCAATTAGGTATTTATTCTAAGCCAACGAAACGAAAGTACAATATAAATATGAATAGTGTATGTTCACGTTCGTTGTTTATTGCTCAATGAAGTCTTCATTCTTAAATATTTACACTGTTACGAGAAATGATGATTAGAAAATTCAACCTAAAAAACACCATCTATAAAAACTTCTCCAATTAATTACGTTTCACGAGTTTATGGACAAGTCTTTATAAATTTAGACGCAAGAAAGATCGTTTCAGAGATAGTAGTTTTGGGCATTGTTTCAAGAAAGCTCAAATTAAAGGGTTCTGGGAATATTCACCGCCCACAATTCATAGGGGAAAATTTACCTCAGAACATTGACAGCGGGGAACATTCACCGCGCATAATTCACTTTGGAAAGTTCACCGTCCACTATAAATAAAATAAAATGTCTGAATCATGCTAAGGCTGCTTGTATTATATTAAAGTAACAAGTTAATCTGCCATCGTTACCGTTATATTTTTTAGCTAGGTACTTACACATTACCGTGCGGCGTTTTGTTAATTAAGTAATGTTTTTTGAGCAAATTATTGTCGTGAATACTATTGTATTTTTCATTAGCATTTTAACCGGAAATAATATTAAAACAATTATTTATCCGGTAAATACTTGGTCGACTTTGAAACTCGGAATACCTTATACTCCTCTTGACCTTTTGAATATATTATGTGTTCGCTGACTTTAAATTCGTTCTAAAAATGTTAGCTTACCTTAAAGCACTAAATTTCACCAGGTTTTATATTAAACATATTGCACACCTGGATAAAAAAAATTGCTCCCGTGAACGTTGAACACACATATGAATCGGCCCACTTTTTAAAAGTGATTGAAAGTCAATAAAAGTATGAAAAAAAACTAACCTGAGTTAAATAATTTGCTTTTTTTAAACTAAAAATAAACAAAATTATTTGGGTTGGGTTAGATTAGGATTTCGCGCTAGTTTTTTATTCACCTTATAATGGCTTTATACCACTTTTAAAGTATGCCGATTCATATGTGTGTTGATGTCACCAAAAAAATCATAGTATGAACATATCGTAAAAAACTTTACCGTTTACGCGGAGCTTTTTAACTTGTCGACTCCTTTTAGTTTATTTTCTGCGTTCTGTTCCTAGAAGTTTTGCCTTATAATGCGGTTGAAAGCCGGTCCGACTTAACTTCTGTTATTATGGGTATAAGAACTTGGAAAGTTGGTAATCCGTGAAAATCAAATTACATCACACATGGCCGGCGCTCCCTAAAGCCCAGATGTGATTTAATCGGGAGTTAAAACGTTCCCAAACGCATTCATGTGTTACGTTATGTGATACGGGTTCGTCAATAAATTATTATATATCTTTAAAAATAAAATAATAACTTTGTTTACGTCACTTTATTTTTTATAGACTTCTTGCCGACCGGGTTTCGCTACCACCGGAACTTCTTATTAAACTATGATACACGTGTGCTATAGATTCATACAAACGAACGGGTGGAGGTTCAATGGTTGAGGGAGCAGGTATCGGACAGGAAAGGGCGTGTAGTTTGTTGATTGGGAAGATTTTAAGCATAGGGCTTTTATTTAAATTTATAAGATTATTATAGAGCCAACTATTAGTGTTTTGGCTATTCTTATTTCTAATACATCTAAGTTATCTAGTATAATACCCATTTCATTTTTATGCAGTAAACTAATGTCTCGATTTTTATTAAAAGTATGGTCTGTTTTAAAGAGGTGGTTGGCAAATTCTGAGAATCCATTATTATTAAGACATCTTAAGTTAAGTTAAGTTTTCTATTAGCACTACGCACGTTTTGCTTAAATAAAACGGGGAGCAATCGTTATACAAAAGTGAATGCACCAAATGGCCTAAAATATATTCCATTAATTAAAAATTGACCTATACTTTTGTTCGTGTAAAATGCTGATTTAATATCCGATCCACAAGAAGTATATAAAAAGTGATGTAAACAAAATTGTTATTTTATTTTAAAATTATAATGTCACATCACAAAGTTACCGCTTCATAATTTTGAAAATATATTTTATATCTCTATTGATTTAAGTTAACTTTTTTTTGGTTCCTTTCTTGGAATAAGTCTTCTTAAGTTTGTTGCAAACTTTTATTTTATTTCGCAGCAGTCTGCCGACGGGAGTCAACTGTGAACTCGAGAAACTAATTGAGGATGAAACCATCATAAGAATCTGTAAACTGGGATGGGCTGGCCATGTGGAAAGAAATCCAGATGACAATACAAGAAAATTTCACATAGTTTCCGCAGCATTTTGATAAAATCTAATAATGATGACTGGATAATTTATGTACTGAAAGTAAGTGTGTTTATGAAATATGAAATAAGAAGAATCTTTTTTTTTAAATTTCATTAATTACTACACTATGTAATTGGGCGCTTTTATAATTTGTATGGCAATGGCACGATGACCGTACGCCACGGCATAACGACATAATATGGAAGCATAATGTATGTGCTTGTATGAAGACGCTTTTAATTTTCCATCTACGGCAACAGTATGACGTGGACGGCGACGGTTTGTTACCTAGCTCCCCATAAAGCAGTGTCGGCAGTTTTGGGAGTATAGTGTGTAGTTACAAGGATAATTTGATCTGTGAGTGAGTTCTACTCTTCGAGCCACTGTCTGCCCGTGCCGCCCCATTCCTGCCCGCTCCTCGTCATCCTCCATCACTTGTAAAGCATCTCTTGCGCGCTGACGGTGTGTTGTGTCATCTTTTATGAAACGCAAAACACTGCATACATGCCGTAACGACCACGATGTAAATTATAAAAACGATTGACGCCATGATTAGCCGTGGATTTCTATGGCATGCCGTTAAAAATTAATTTTATATAAATAAGGAAAAATTTAAATTTTAAGAGATCTGGAGAGTGCCGTATATTTTAATTCCGATCAATAGAGAAATCCCACGAGCTGCCGGCCTGCAACATTCAGCCGGCCTCTAGAACTCTCAACTTATAGACGATAATATGGTTAGTGAACGAAATTATTCTTTCTAATGTGTACTTAGACGTTTTGAAGAAAACGATATAATGTAATTGGTAATTCGAACAGGACGGCATGTGTTTTTGTTTGTTTTAATATTTCAATCTTTGGCACCCACTACCCAGCTATTATTTAGAGTACGGAGCCCTCGGAAAGACGTGGAATGGAATACGATTAAAAAACACTAGTAAATTTGAACATCTTTTCGTAACGCAATCTTAGGTTAAGATATCAAAATTTTCAAATGACCGTATTATGATAAAACTCACTTTTTTGTTTAGAAATTTCTCAAAATATGGTTTAAATTCATTCAAGTATAAAACCCGTCTTACAAACCACTCCACGCTGCACGGGAGATTATTTTAGGAAACTCTTTGTTAAGAAAACAGGTTAAACTGATGCTACGATGCTCAAATATTGTACTACCACATATTAAAATTGAATGAATCGCACAATGAAATAATATGCGGCTATGTATGTGTTATTTCAAAAGCAGCGTTGGTAGTGTTGAATCGCACTGCCACATTCAAACGTGCATTACGCACTCTTTGAATAGCTGCAATGGGTGTATTTAGAAGTTTTGTCGCCATGGAAAAATAACTGGAGGGATGCAATTAAATGATAAAATTTACGGATACATGAAATGCAAGTGCGTCAGTTATTAAAGGGTCACAAAATATTGAATGTTTTTAAGGATTTTTTTTTTAAATATTTACCAGAGTGTTTATATTCATGTTTATATTCTATGGGTACACTTTATATGTAATATGTATTATGAAATGCACATCTGTTCTGAGTTTGTTAATGATTTTGTTAATAAGATATCACGAACAGACTTTTATTTTCAATTCACTTTATCATATTTTCGAACGGTTGAATAAATGTCCTTCATAATAAAAATAAAATCTTATGAGGTTTACCTGTAAATGTATACCGTAATGTAACTTTGAAATTCAAAACAAATCAACTGGATTACTCAATGGTGCGAGTCAGCAATTTCAAATGTGATGTACCTGACTTGCTTCGTACTTCATGTAATGCAAATAAAACATCTGATTGATCATTTTCTTGATAAGTGATTATCTCGTATTCTCTATTAAAGCCAACATTTTAAAGTGAAATTTGTTGTTTTTGTGCTTCTGTTAAAAAACATATATTCATTTGTTGTCACTACGTTATTCGTTACGTCTTTCAAGGGCATAATCGCTTTTTAGCCCGATACCCTAGATGTAATAGTCAGGATTTTCTATACCAGTTTATATCGATCTCTGTATAATAAAGAAATCCTTCACAGTTGTATTGAAAGTTAAAAATATACACAAAGCGTTTTGTACTTACTTTCTCCGCACATATCGGAAAAACGTTCTATTGGAAACGACCGAGTAAGACAACCTTGATAATAATCTACAACAAAAAATATTTTCATCACAGAATCATAGCATTTGCAAAATGGGAATAAATCCAAAATATAAATATTTTTCAATAATAGAATATTGTACTTTTCAAGCAATCAGCAGAACTCACAAAACCAACAAAAAAATTATATTTTGTAATAATTTATATACTGCTTTCATCCAAAATTCCTAACTTAATATTATTCGTATATCTATTATGAGCTATGGAGTTTTTTTAATAACAAGAAAAATGTAAAATATTAAGACAATACAATTTGACTACAAATGAAACAGAAAGTTTATAAATTTTGGATATTTTCAACAATCGCGAAAATGATTTGTTTCTATGGTATTCATTCGGTTGGAATAAAATATTTCATTGCGTTGAGAGTGACGGCTGCGCGGCTTGTTTCATACAAAACTTAATTTTGGATTTGAGACCAAAATACTCACCTAAACCTAATGATATTTATTTCATCAAAAAGTATAATAAATATCTAGGACGGATTAGAAGTAATTTATTTATTTTTTGTTTTACATTATGAAATAAATGCAATTTAATGAATTGATTTTACGCGATTTTAGAGGCACCTTTAACAAATATTTGGGGGCTAAGGGTGATTAAAAAAAAGTTTTACCCTGTTTTGTTTGAAAATATAATGAAATATAAAATAAATAAAAAAAATTAAGAAATTAAAATAAACATTGCGGTGGACTTTAAATTAAATTAAAAACGAACAATTTACTTTGGAATACAAATTCGCCATATATAATTAAAAGTATCGACCTGAAAAAACATTTTTTTTTTTATATATTTTTTTTTAATCATATTTACATAGCAAAACAATAATAAAAAAAATTAATAACCCGCAAATAATTTTCTAAGTTGCCTGTGAAATTATGACAATTGATTTTTTTTCACGGCATATACAACGAAAATAAATAAAATACTTCTCATCCGTACTAGATATTTACTAAACCTTTAATTAAAAAAAATATATCATTAAGTTTGGATGGGTATTTAGGCCTCAAAACCAAAGTTAAGTTATGTATGAAACAGGTAGCGCAGCCGTTGTCGTTTTTTTCGCCTTGTTTGTACTAATAACCAAATAAATACACCTTTTTACCCAGAAAAAAAGTTTGTTTTATTTCTACAGCGAATCCTACCCCATTCCCAAATCAACGTTTTAATTCTATTTGAATCAACATTATGACAAGGTTCTTTCTTCATCAAAATTAACGTATAACCTCGCTATAAAGTGTACCTACCATATTTAAATCCGACGACAAAGAAAGTAGGTCTGAAAAATCTACATAAAAAGTTTTAAATGAATAAAAAGAAAGGGCCAGTGAAAACAAAAAAAAAGTTGTGACATTGATACGAGTTCCTAAGCTTTCAGACCATTTAAATTGCCAACACGCTTGTGATTAATTTACTGTTAGATAATGGCTCAACTTTCAACAAGTCTTGATTATATTGCATTCTTTTAATATAATGAACGTTAAAACGTTAACGTTCTTTTACAAATTTTTGGGTTCATTTATCAAACACTTTTGAAAACAATTTTATTGAAAGAACCTTTAAATTCATTTTTGTAATTTTTCTCAGTACGGTTCATTTTATTTTTATTTACTAATAACCTGGCAATATTTGAACACTTCCATTACTGCCATAATTGAAAAAGAAAGATATTGCTTGCGTAATACCAAATACCGTAGAAATATGATAATACCTCCAGCTACTGACTTTTTCCCATACATTGCGATTGCAACATACTGTACTAGCATCTCTAGTGCCTCGCGTTGGCGGGATGGGATTGGATTTTTAGAAAAATTTTAATAAACTTTCTATGAAACATATCTATCTGTACATAAATATATATATAAATATATAAACGAATGTTTTTCTGTCCGTCTGTTTGTCTTTCTGATCTCGATTTTTTCAAAAATTACCGAACCGGTTTCCCTGAAAATAACACAGCTTATTATTAGCGTCGAGAAAGTTTAGAGAGAAGTTTTGAATTAAATTCAATATGTAAAACTGTTGCTACAACGTTTTAAAATTAATATGAAATATATTGAACCCGCCATGTTTTATTTAGATATGCCAATCTGGTTAGCCACAGATCACATAATTAAAAGAAGAAGGTTTGTTTGGGTAGAATATCTTCAAAGTTGGAAACAAGTTAAGAACTTTTTTATTTGAAAATATTTTGAAAAAAAGTAATTTTTGGAATGAAATAATTTTTTAAAATTAATATTTTTTGTTTATTTCTTTGTTCAGAGATAAAAATATTGAAGCGGCTAATAGGTTCGTATTAACAGTGATAAACCTTGCCACTCAACGCTCGCGCTCGGTTTGGTGGTTTAGAAATTAAATAAAATAATTATTTAATAATTTTTAACAAACTTTCTTATGTTTGGACTTCTTTTGAATTAACATAGAACATTTTTAATCATTCACTTTTATTTATACATAATTAAATTGCGACATGTAGATAGTTCCATCTCCTCTAAAATATATCACATATATAAAAATTAAAAAAAAAACGATAAAAATAGTTATATATTGAACCCAAAGAAATCTAATAATAAGGAATAAACGATAATTTATCGCATATTATTTTAAGAATTTTATTTTCTTTCTAATCAACCAGACTGAGAGCGACTGGTGAGCGGTGAGGCTTAGTGCAAATCTTATTGCCTTTCGTTTATGAGCACAAAATTAATAAAATCATGTGTAGGTTACCTAATATAAATTTTTACAGTTTTCGATTTCTATAATTTATTATGAATATATTATACAGAAAATCTATTAAAATGTATGTAAAAACCAGTTTGTACAACTGTAGAGGGCACTAGTGTAACATTTTGCCATCAAATATCAGATGCTGGAGGTACTGTCATTGTTCATATAGAATCAGGTAATACTAAAATCAATGCACTCAATATAGTGGTGTAGCGGGTATACGAAGATAATAATTCAATATTAATTCACTTAAAATTAGAAGATTGATTTAATATGTTTATACAAAATAATTCACGGTCATCTTCGTACTACCTTTAAGATGTCTTAGCAGTATTGAAATAAATGGACCTAATTCCTATTGTTTAATACACCATAGAACATTCCACCTGAATACATACAGAAATAATATTGCCTACTTTAGTCCTCTGACTCAAATGCGTCTGACTATATAATAATATAGAGTGTTCTTATGTAGACATTTTAGTCGATAATTTGTACAGTTTCAGAAAAAATGTCCAACTTTTATTTAAAAATATGTAAGAATGATTTTGCTAATTATATTAGTATCACTTGTGTCTCTCTTTGTGTCTCTTGTTTCTATTGTATTACGTATAATTGAGTGAGTTTTTATAATTTTGTATTTTGTGTATCCTTTATCTGATTATTTGTAATTTTATGTATATTGAATATCTATAAAAACCGAGTATAAATAACAATGCGACGTCAACTAAATAGAATCGTCTGGTATATTTTAGTCTACAATAAATACCCTGGTATTTATTTATAAGGGAATAAAATATATAATTCATATGGCTACCCTATGCGACGATTTTATGCTTCCGAAAACAAATTTATTGCGAACACAAAGTAATATTTATCATAAGGGTTCAACTCCATTTAAATGTAGCGGAAGCTGAAAGCCTTGCAAAGTTTTCGAGGGTTGTATGTCAATGTTGTGATTTACAAATTTTAGTATATAGGGAATATATTTTTATAGTGGTTTTAAAAAAAGTGAAATAATAGACAATGTAAACTTTAAAATTTTATAACTAAATAAAATGTACTACAAATGAGGCGAATGGGTGGAAAACCCAAGAGAATAATTTTGAGATTACCAAAGAATGTAAAGATCGTGTAAACGTAATGAGTAAGATGAAGAAAGGCACGCTTATATGGTTTGGATATGTAGAATGAATGAATAAAGAAAGTAGTGTAAGAAGAAGCCAGGGACGCCCGAGGAAGACATGACACTATCAAATGAATCAATTACTTGAGTCGGGTTATGTCGAGACGATGTACAAATGTGAATGAAGCAAGAAGTGGGTACCAATCCCAGTGGCAGCTCGTGACTTTTTAGTGAGCAAGAGTGCTAAGATTGAAAAAATACGACGTTATTGATGTTGTTGAAGCGAATTTTTTTTTTTTTTTTTAAATTAAATTTTTTGTATGAAGGTAAAATAATTAATAAAATAAAATTTATTTTCACACGCCGGGATTTAAACCCGCGATCTCCGGATTCGTAACCACTTAACAACGGAAACCGAAAATGACTGAAAGTAGGTGCGGTTTGATAACCAGTCAAAACAATTTTTAACATTTTGCAAAATTCCCTTACGTATTTTATTTAAAACTAAATGATTACAGTTCGACAATTTTTGTCTTTTGAAACCTTATACGAGTACATTTTCCTAATTACCGGTACAGAATTTACAAATAAATAATTCGTGGCATTTTTTGGTTTAGGAGACTACAAAATGTGTATTTTTGGACTTTTTTAATTCTTGACCCAAGGTTTTCTACAATTGTTTTGTAGTACACGTCATTTGGAAATCTATGTTTCTTTTATAATAGCAAGTAGTATTATGAGTGGTTTCATATATAATTCAAATAAATTAAAATATGATTTGTTAGCATCTGGTTATAGAATGAGATTCTGAGAAAATCATTAATTTTGCTTGAAAATGCTATTGTTTTATTGAAATATCAAATTTGAATTGTCATAGCTTTCCTATATCTTCACCCCAATCGGTTTGACCACAATATTCCCCGATTTGCAGAAACCATATTTTCACTGACTCATGGTAAATGGAACGATTGAGCAGTATAACATTAGAAAGGTATTAATTGAGTCAGGTATATCAGCACAGAATTGTTGTGTTCGATCCTCTACGTCTACCCCTGGATGGATAAAAGTGGATAAAAATGAATTTTAATAGTATATTTCAATGCGAATTTTCTTCTAATAATAACATAATTACCATTAAGTATAAAACAAAGGGTGGCCAAACGACTTTTTCGGTGTAGAAATCCAATGAAAAAAAAAATCTAAGATAACAGTTAAAAGCAAAATTTATCTCGCCATCAACGTCACGTCGCGTCGCATACCATTGAACCCATTTACCTTATACACCATATGAATGTACCTAATTCTAATTTTAGGTGATATAAAAGTAATCGCTTTGTCGTAAAGGCATGTTTATTTATTGTACATATTTGTCTTCGTCCATCAAAGTCATTATTAACTCTCGATTTAAAGGGGATAGAAAGGGAAGGCAAATTTAAAATTGTCTTTGAACTAAGCAATGTGTTCTATATTTTCAGATGAAGTAAAAAAAGTTGACTTTTCCTCTAAATTAAAATTAAATTTTAATGATCGAAAGTGCGCAATGCCCCCTGCGTAGAAGTTCGAATCTAATTTTGTTTTCACCCTCCTGTTAATTTCGCAAAATAGAGATTCGATTTTTGATTTATATTTTGTTTGAAGAGGATAAATAATGATAGAAGAGTTTATTTTTTAATTTTTTATATTGTTGATAAAGTTTAATTTTGAATAGAATATTTACATATAGTAGAGTACAATATTCATTTTATTTTAGTGCAAACCTTAATAATTTGAGTAATAACTGTTTTCTTTAAATTATTTTATTCAAGTTTAATTATTTTCAGAACTACTTTTGATTTGAAAGTAAAAAAAAAAAAAAAAATGTACATGAAAAACGATGAATTGATATTTTAAAAAGTTCTGGAGATAATATTATTATTAAGTATGATAGCTGTTTCCCCTTTCGACGGTATTTTCAAACATTGGTGAAGCCACTTACGGACGATCTATTTAGAATTGTAGAGAAATAATATAACAATATATTTTATAAGTGGCTTCACCACAGTTGGATTAAGCCTTCGGAGGTCGAAACAGCTGTCACGTGTAATAATAATTACCGAGCAGAACTTTTTTTAAAATCAATAATAAGATTGGCTGTTTTTCTTTTCTATTTAATAATAGTTTTTAATAAATTTTTAAAAGTTTTAAAAAACATATAACAACAATATATGAAACAAGTTTTGAATGAAAACAAATCATTTGAAAATAATCAAGGGTTAGACATTATATTCAATCCAACAACTTCACTTTCAACATTATAATTAAAAAAGATTTAATTCTTTAAAAGTATTCAAGCTTGTAGGATCTTTCGTATTTCACCATAAAATGGCCGAAAGAACTTTATTACCCTTTGAAGCTTAATTTTGGACTATGTGCTTTTTGTGTATTGAGAAAGAGTAAATGAGCATTTCATTTATTTGCACCCAATACATCGTCATTCTAACAGGTCTATAAAGAATCAAAGCAAAGCGTTTTGCTCACCTCTCTGATCAACGTCTCCCTGAGGCCATATATTTGCGGTGGAAGTTGGTTAATCTCGAATCGAATCGACGAATCAATCGAAGATCTAATAAAATGTAATATCAACATACCTACTGCCTCGTAATTGTGATTCCTTTTGAATCGTCGAGTGTTTGAAAGTTTAGAGGTTCAGTTTACTGGCTTGGAGTTTGAAGGGAAAGCTATAAAATAAATGGGAGAGTTTTTTCAATTCAAAGGAATAAACGGATATTTTATTCAGAATCACTATGAAAAAAATCATTGTTCTGACGAATGACTGTATAAATTGTAATTTATTTTATATATATATATATATATATATATATATATCTATTATATTAGGATCGTATTGTCCTATGTGAGTCATCATTAAAACGCGAATAGTAGAGATGGTAATTTCCCCTCGTACGCAAAAGAGTCTGCAATTCAATTCGCACCACGATGAATAAACTGTGTCCTTTTTACTCGTATTCCAAACTGTTCTGTTTTACCAGCGCGGATGTGTGCAATGTCAACACGTTGATAATTTTTGCTCATACTTGTTTTTATTTGCTATTTTAGAGATTATTGGATGAAGATTTTATGCGATGTGTAAATGGTTTAGTTAAAAAAAACTATTGCCAGGTAATTATTATTACGTATGACAGCTATTTCGCCTTATCAAAGAATTATCAAACTGACGTAATAATAATTACCTAACAAAACTGTTTATAACTAAACCGTTTTTATTTATTTTAATAAATATTATTTATATTATAAATACTAAATGGAGTTCCAGAAAATAAACTTGTATACAATAAATACATGCTTAAATATAATTTATTGCGACATTGAAAAGAATGTTTCACCACAAAAAGGTATTTAAAAAAATATGTATATGCCTCCGTGGCAAATCAACAAACTCTTTGTCTATGGACTCTCAGAGAGGTACTATAATTTTTTTTCAAATGACATATTTTACGTATTTAAGTGATTGATATTATTTTAGTTGCGCCATAGCGAGTCAAAATCCAATAGGAGAGGGCATCCGAAGAATAGGTCTAAGGAAAACATCTGTATAATGAAGAAAAAAAACGTTACCTAACTTATTTTGAAAGATACAAAGTAAAGATGTTAAGTAATCGGAAAGCATTCCGTAATATTTTTACGTGTTTTAGTGCGCAGATTTTCTCAATAGATGGTTAGTCCCAAAAAAACAGGTGCAAGTTTGCAATATATACAGTTTTTCAGTATTAGAATGATTTAAAAAAATATGAAGTTCATAAACACGACAAGATGGTTTTCATCAGACCAACAAAATCATTAATCCTTTCACTAAAAACTATTTACTCCAATTCTCGCCTCATCTGTTTCCTTCATCCGAGAGATTGAGCCGTATTTTATTATGAACTAGCAATTCATGGATTCACGGATGTTTAAAAATACTTTCCGGTTTATAAAACTCTCGTTATTCGGCTGATAAATTCTTCGAAGCATTTCATTTTTATTGCATTGTGTTTCTCTTTACCATATAGTCAATGGGAAAATTCCTTCAACAATTGACTTTTTTTAAATCACACGAAACGTTATTTGCAGCTCTAGTTGAAAGATTTTTATTTGTGGAATACCTACATTGTTACCAGAACTGTAAGTACAGGGTTCTTTCAATTGCGGCAAATAAAGGCAGTACGAAGAAACCTGCCAACAGAGGCAACTAAACTGCTTGTCAATTCGTACGTTGTGTCACGTCTAGATTACTGCAACGGAATATATGCGAGTCTCCCCAATTACGAAATTAACAAATTGCAATCCGTATTCAACGCTGCAGCAAGACTTATCACCGGCGTATCTAAATATTCTCACATTTCAGAGCATCTCAAAATCTCCACTGGCTCAAATGTCCTGAAAGAATCCAGTTCAAGCTCTGCTGGATGGTATTTAAGTCACTTAACGGAATGGCTCCGGCTCACTTATCAGAACTGTGTATTTCCGAAAATACCAACTCACGGCAGTCCACCCTTAGGTCAGCATCGTCATCAGCTGACGGCCTCCATGGTCGAGGGGTAAGGCTCTCGACTACGAATCCGACGGTCGCGGGTTCAAATCCCGGCGAGCGCAAGTAAATTTTATTTAATTAATTTGTGTTGTTTCATAAGTAATTAATTTAAAAATAAAATATATTATATTTGCGCACGTTCCAGAGTGGAAGATACTCTCAGTATTGCCCTGGTGAAAGACCACCATTCAGAATTGAAACGTTGCTTGAAATGGCTTTTAGCCGTGTTTGGTGACCAGATCTGAATAGCCAGGTGTTTCCCCACCTTCGTCTCCCCCTTCTCCTTCCCCTCCAAAATACCTTCAGCCTCACAACATTCCCTAATGGGGAATGCCATAGTCTCTCTGGCTCCAGACGGTTGGGAGCAGTTGGGACTCTTGTGCGGTATTCAGAAAAAAAAAAGCTATCGGCAGGTTGAAGGAACCAAAGCGCACACCTAATACTAAGTTCGGGGATCGTGCTTTCGGAGTGTCAGGACCTAAAGCCTGGAATGAACTGCCGCATGACTTAAGAATTATCAAAGACTCGACAGAATTCAGAACTAAACTTAAAACACATCTTTTCAGACAATCGTATCCATAGATTGAAGAAATTCACCTGTAAATTGCTTGGATAGGCTAGCCGGTTAGTAGTTACCTAAAGTCATTAAATAAATAAAATTAAAATAAAATTAAAAAATTCATGCATCGGTGCGCAAATGCGTCCACAGCCCGCAACACTATAAATAACCAAAGTGTAAAATAAAAAATAAAAAGTTAGTATTTATTAAAAGCTTCTTACGCTTGTTAAGGTAATTTTATAGATATTTTTGATTCCTAAAATTCATTTTATGAATACTTTCCAGTCCTAAAAATGATAAGTATCTCAATAAATACCAACTCTTCTTGTGCCACTAATCTTATAATAAATGTAACATCAATAGAAAAGGAGCAACTAATAACCATGTAAAACTATCATCTCTATAAATAAATTTTCTAATAAAACTGTGTTCATCTGAAGCGACCTGCCAGGTAAGTATGTTTTTTCTGTATCTGTTTGTACATAATTAGTTAAGAAATATCACTGAAACGGCGCTATACAAATCATCAAATTATTATTATTATTATTATTGTTGCATTTTTTTAAAAATATTTTTTCGGGTTATTTTTTTGCAATTGTATTTTATATAAGTCTTAAAAAACTGGGCATATTCAGTAATTTGTAAGAAATCTCTAATTTATTTAATCATTGAAGAAGTTAATATTAACACATTCCAAATGAAACACGAATCCCAAAAAAACAACAGAAAAATAAAAAGGTATCAGTCGCATCTGGGGCACAAACCCACGACCTCTGTCTATCCAGGACAACCGCTTTGCCGACTAAGCTAATGAAACCAGTTTAATTTATTCCATCTTCACCGATATCATACTTCAAGTTCAAGACTTGTTAATATTATCCTCCATTTTAAATCTTATATTATTGGCTGCTATCCTTATGATGATCGCAAAGTTCTACCCGAACACAATTGCAATCGGAATAGAGTCTCGGATATACCTACCCGATTTTTACAAATCTGTAAAGAAATGTTATTTTTTTATGAAGTTTCCAAACTTCAATAAGTTACAAAGAAAAAACGAACCTAATTTATTTAATTACAATGTATACGAAATATTATCATAAGGTTTTATTTTTAACATTTAGTGACATACGGTACGTAGGTATGCATATACACTCACATGGTATTTGCTTTCATATTCGACGGAGGTAGAATGATCTGACTTCTGTTTTTTTTTAATTTAAGCAGACGTCTTTTTTTAAACCTACAGAGCGTATTTTCCCAATTTTTGAACAAACAATCCGTAACGCTCAAAAATCATCATCTTCTGAACAAATTAACAATTTTGATACATGGGAGGTATTTTCCATTGACGATGGTATTGCATTGTTCACATTAGCAATATTTCAATCTGTATGAACGATGTTTCTTTTCCACAGCAACTACGCACCTTCCAGAGGATTCTGACAACATTAAGCAGATTGTTTTGGTTTTCTGGAAATCGTATCGTGTATCTGTGATTTATAACATCCCAAATAATACATAATGTTTTTATAGGAAAATCAAATTATCTTCATATTCACCAATAAATACAAATACCTATTCAATTTAGAAATAGCTTATTGAAGGATTTAACCACATTATAACATATTTTTTTATATAAATATAAGGAACACCTAAGGTGTTTAAATAATAACAACTATTCTGAATTTTCAAATCATATTTTAGAAACCAATCATTCGTTCGATATAAATAAAGGTTTAAAAATTTTACATACAAATACAAGCGGTTTACAATTAGATCAATTTGAAATTTTGGAAATAAGAAAAAGTATTAATAGCGAATTAAATTTAATAAATAATCAATAATTTTTTTCAAATAGGTTATCTCTTAAATTTATTTTCGTAGTAGTATTAATAATATAATAATTTCTTTTTTAATTTATAACATAAATTTGTTACTCAATGTTTTATAATTATTTTTTAGTAGATTTTTTGATTAATCACTTACCTACTGTAATTAATTTTTGTTTATGTTTATAATTTTTATATTCTTATATTATTGTTCTAATTTTAATCATTTGTCTTACTATTTATTTTATTTTTTTCATTTGTCATACTAGAAATTATTTTTTTAGTATTCATATATTCCTGAGGATGACAGCATTGCTATCGAAACATGTAGAGATGTTTATTTATTTTTGTAAAAGTGGTGTAAACAAAGTACATTTTTAATTATATAATTAACATTTTTAATCATTGAAGATAATATTAACGGCTCTCAAAATTAAACCGATAAGACACAGAAAACAAAAAGGTAATGGTTGCAGCTGGGACTCGAACCCAGGACTTCATGGTCTATCCGGGACCTTGCGCTCTAATCCACTGAGCTACAGCTATCCCAATCCGTCCAGTCATTTTTATCGGTATCATTCTCGATTTCTAAGAACTGTCAATATCATCTTTAATTAATTCCCATATATTTTTGGCTGCTGCCTTTTCATCATGACTACAAGATTCTACAATTTATTTATAATGTTTAGATAGTGTCTCTGATATACTTTTCAGATTTTTTATTTATGTCGGACATCGGTTGACTTTTTATAAAAGTCAAGGATTAATATTCAATTTTGTAATAACTTATTGAAGCTTATGAAACTCATTGCAATATATTTTTAATCATTGAAAATAATATTAACAACTCTCAATTGGATTCGGGTAGCTTTAACACAGTGGATTAAAGCGCGAGATCCCGGATAGACTATAAGGTTTTGGGTTCGAGTCCCAGCTGCTATCGTTGCCTTTTTCTTTTATTTGTCTTATCGGTTTCTAGTTTAATTTTGAGATATTTCAAAATTATCTTCAGTGATGAAAAACAAATACCCACGTTTAGTTTTTCGTACATTTGATAGTAGTTTCATCTTCCAAAGATTTTATCGAAAAGTATTAAAGAAACTATATATAAACATAGATTAACTTAAAATAATGAAATAAGTTTTGTGTAATAGGTGTTCTACTTATATAATCGGTTGACATTTAATCCTTACATGCTATATCACTCAACAGATATACAGACAAATAAACTAAAACGTTATCTACCATTAATTATTGAAACCATTTTTATAATACTCAAAACTGAAATGGAAAAACTCACAGAAGACTGATGTTATTTATTTAGTACGTGTTCATATTTTTCAACAGAGGTGACGTGGTCCACAATGGGAAGCACGACCACCTGAAAAGCGGGAGATCCATTTTGGAAATTCAAGTAGCACATAAAATATGTTTTATATATGAGTGTACCAACCCGACAGACTTTAACTAGTGATTCCTATGAGGGACACACATTTGAGTAAAAAATGACAATGTTTCATTTTTTTCCCGAAACATTAAAAAACTATAGGCAGTTAGAGTTGGTTTTCCACTTGTAGCAAACACTTTGTGGGTATACATAATTATAAATTAAAATAAAATAACTTAGTTTGAATATCACTTTTTATTTTTATATTCGGGCTGAACTGAAACCGCTTGGTTAACCGGTTTACGTTCAGCTCGAACCTTCATCAGGGTTATACAAAAACATATGAATATGTTATATTATAAACATTATGTTTTTGTATAACCCTGATGAAGGTTTGGGCTGAACTAAAACTAACATATAAAAATAAAAAGTGGTATTTAAACTAAGTTATTTTATTTTAATTTATAGTTAGAGTTGGGTTGGGGGGTTATTCAGCTACTTGCCTGAGTGACCAATGATGTGATTTTTGTTGTTTGAATTTGAAAAATATCATTAACTTTTTTTTTTTCAAATATGCTCAGGAATCACTGATTAAAGTCTATCAGGTACATTCGGTTAGAACCTGTTTATTTAATTGTTTCAATAGTATTTTCAATTAATTAATATCACGAAAACAGCAAAGCCTTAAAAAAATCAAATACTTTAAGGCTTTATTCGATTTTATTGAATGACCTTTAGAAACAGGGCGAACCCTTTCTAAGGTCAGATTCATCCTATTAATATTCTCCACACTGCCTCTCTTATTTCCCATTATTCTCTATTTGTCGAAGCTACATTAACATTTATCAAACATTTTTCTCAATCATCTCAATTCACAGTCCGAACAATACCATTCCAAAAAAATATACACTTATTGAGATAAATTGACCAATTAATTACCTTATCGACTGTAATACGATACGGTTAACGTAGCAATGATTTCTGGTAAAGGAGACATGATAATATGTGAGCGTTCATTTGAAATTAAAGCTTCGGTGATTTTCGTAAATTAACCCAATATCGCCTATAATAAAATTTATCATTTTAACAAGTAAATTATTTTACATATTTAGAATAAAAATAAATTTAATATAATCATTTTAAACTTATACAGTTAAACATTTCAGACCGAATTAAAATTAGAAGTGATAAAACAGATATAATGCTCATAATAGTTTTGACCAGTCAGTGGATGAGTTGGTATCGCGTTTGGGTCTCGACCAGGCGTCGCTAGTTCAATTCCTCAGCTGGTTAAGTCCTCCATTTACGACACAAGCAACATCTTCCGCTTACTGTGTTGGTAGTAGGAGATTTTCAAATATTGTCAGGTTATTCGTAACCAGGGAATATTTGTCTTTCTTTATAAAAAAAAGAATTATTTGAAAGATTGTAGTCCACTTTTTTTCAATACTTTGAAATCTCTTGATACTTTAATTTTAAAGAATATTAGATATTTAAGGGACCGTTTCACTTAAAATTATAAATCGTACACTGTATACAAAAAATACAGCATTTTAATCGTAAAAAAATAATCACATCAAATTTAAACGACGAAAGCAAACCTTCAAAACTAACATACGAAAACAATTTAAAGGGTGCGGGTCGAGTCAATTCGAGATTAAGGCGATGCAATGGGAAGTAAGGCAAAATCGTATGTTTTAGGTTTGAGAATTTGTTGGCCTAGAAATGTCATAGATCATTTAATTAAGTACTGCAAGTAGAACACACCTTGGCCTTTCGTATAACTGTCCAATTTGTTGGTGTGTCTTTTTATAAGCCTAGAAACACATAAAGTATCAGACCTAAAAAAAACTGTTTAAAACGCAACATCTCCTACTCACGAAGCCCTTTTCCAATATTTTCGTATTGTTCATTGTGGCAAAATAAGTTAATTTTTAGAATTGACCGTAAAACATTTTTATATTTATGCCTGAGTTTTACAAATTAAAATAAAACACGTTTTGGTGAACTTTTTTTTGGGCCAATCAAATCAGATGTTAAGCGGGAATTTCGACCAAAGGAGCGTGTGATTTCGTTGGAATTTTAGTAAGTGGATAGCCTTAAATACCAAACACCCCTCAAAATATAAACATACCTAACCCCATAAACGAGTAACTAAAATCAAATGGAGAAATTTGCTCGCCAAGTCAGTAAATGCCTGCAATTGTACAACGATCACTACCAATTTTTATTCGCTCTAGATAGGTAATAAATATTAATTTAATTATTCACTAGATTGCAACCAATTTTGATTACTTCATTTTATTGTTATCATTTTATCAGACCGTGCGATAGATTATTACAGACCGTATTTTAGGAAGGATCATAATAGGTTTTACGATTTTAATGAATTTTGCATCACTTAGTTTATTTAATCTGACCGAGTCGTATAATGTGTTATTTTTAAATAATATACGTATTTATAATTTTTTTCCTTTACAACAGCTGTAAAAATAATTTAGATTTATTGAAATTGAAGTTTTTTGTTATTTTTATATGACAATGTGATGCTTTGGGTTACCAACAGATTTATAAAATAGTACAATATTTCTATAATAAAAAGTTGATTGTTTGAACTTGCATGTCATATTAACGATATGTATGGGTTAACTCAACTATTTCGCATTTCAACGTCATTTTGTTTATCAGTTTATCTTTTCGAAGCTTAAACGTATACGAGTGTACCTACTTTTGTCCTTTGTGCATCGATCTGGTTGAATCAAATTGGCAAATATTGTTGTACAGTACAAAGAAGACATCACAAAGAGTAGTAACAATATTACTTAAGAGGAACCGCTGCACGGCCTGTTTCATAGAAAACTTAATTTTGGATTTTAGGCCAAAATACTCACCAAAATCTAATGATCCTTTTTTTATCAAAAAATATAGTAAATATGCATCATTGCGGACTTTAAATTAAATTAAAATCGATCAATTTACGTTGGAACACAAATGTTTTTTAAATATTTTGTTTTTATATTTTTATTTACGTATATAGCGAATATGATAGTTTTTTTTTAAATATTGTTAACCCGAAAATATTTAAAATAGATAAAATATTTCTCATTCGTACTAGATATTTAATAAACCTATAATTTTAAAAAAAAATTCATTCATTGGATGGGTATTTTGGCCTGAAATCGTAAATTAACTTATGTATGAAACAGGTAGCGCTGCCATTCCTCTTAAGGGCTCACTAAATCCGACAAAAATAATAATAACATATTTTGAATCACCTGACTGTCGCATATAAGGAACGCCATCAAAATTACAAATACGATACAGGTGCGCTAATTAGGTTAGCTTTTATGAATAATTGAAAATAAAATTAATAACTCTTAATCAAAATGTGAAACAGAAGAAGACACAGAAAAGAAAATATCGTTATTTTTTTAAAAATAAATTGAATTACGTTTTATTTTTAGTAATCACCTAAAAACGTAAGAAATCAGTATGAATTTGACAGTTAGGTTCGAGGTGCAAAAAAAAACGAAAAGTGTTGTGGTAAACAAACTTTTCAGTCACCTTTTTATTACAAATGAGGTCAAGAGTAACTGGTTAAAGTAAGTCGGGTCTTTTAACATCCTCTATAATTAAAATATCAATACTTCATTATTAGCTACGTTTTTGAGTGGGTATGTTCACAAGAACCAACCCGTATGAGTATATTATAAATACGACCTCCCCATAAAATAATAATGATCTCAGTATAGATTTTCTGTATAACTTAGGAATTCGTTATGTATGCAGCTAATTGAATCTCGCACCGGCGGAAGAGAAATCGAAAATCACATTATTCCATATCCATGACAAAACAATGTCTCCATTATATACGGAGAATCAGAGACTGTTCTCTACTTATTCGGTTTCTCCTGAGCGAGAATCCGCCTTGTGCGGAAGCTGCCTTTTACTGGGCGATTAAATACCTAAATATTGTTACGGAAAGCCGCTGTAAATGCTGGGAAAATTAGAAGCCAAACATAACTTAAATTTTATCTATATTTCGCTGGCAAATGAGAAGGAAAATATAAAAGTGATATGACGAGAAAGTTAGTATTCGATTTTAAAATGTTCATAGTACTAGGAGATGTGTACCCGGCCTTGTTCGGCTACAATAATTGCTTTGACAGCGAAAGTAATCTCCAAATAAAGAATCATTCGTTTGAATATTTTATTCCAAACGTTTATTTTTTGTTCAAAATATATCTAAATCGTAAAGTTCTTAAGTGGGTACCTAATCGTGTTTTCCATTTTGAAAATATTCTACCAAAAAACCTTCTTTTGAGTATGCAATCTATGGGCTAACCTAATTAAAAAGGCTTCAATGTTTTTCATACTAATTTTAAAACGTTATGGCATCAGTTTTATATATTGGATTTTACTCAAAATACTCTCTTAACCTTTCCGGCACTAATAAGAATAGACTGTGATATTTTCAGCGAAACCGGTCAAGCAATTTTATTAAAAATCGAGGACAAACAAACAAACATACAAACAACCTTACATTGATTTTTATATATATAAGAAGATAGTGCGTTTATGGAAAAATTATGTTTGAACAGCAATAAAAATATTTTAAAACAGTGTCAGTATTTTAAGGAGAAGTAATTTACTGAGGCTGAAGCTTCGTGGACAATTTAAAACTGATTTTTTTTATTAAATAATCCTTCAAACTAGTGACATACCCGTATTTTGATCGTAGAACATCATGTTAATAATAATATGTTTTCGTAGAAAGTAAATAATTTATTCTTTAACTCATTTTTAAATCAAACACTTTGTTTTAAATCACTTTAACCAACACTTGGTTTTAAATCAAAACAAGTTTCACCTAAGGAAATGCAAACCATACGATAATATACCATACAATTTTTTTCGAAATTCGCGGATTTACCGGAAACCATCTAATTGAAAAAGATTATACCTATAATCACAACCCTGGCGCTAATATTTTGGGGAAAAATGGTTTGGGCAATTAATTGATAATTTAGAAACTTTGTAAATAGAGAAAGCCTTTAAAATTACTAGTAATTTTCTTAATAATCACCTTAACTTATCCAATCGTCCTACATTAGATGTCTTTCCCGTTAACTAACTAACTAACTAACCATCACGCCGTTTTCTCGCAGGGGTAGGTAGAGAGGGCGGACCGCCAAATAACTCGATCTTGGCATACACTTTTTGCTTCATTCACTTTCATACAATGTCTCATACATTCTCTTCTGTTATTCAAACTTCTGACATGGCCTGACTCAAGTATTTGATTCACTTGATCGTACCATGTCTTCCTCGGAAGTCCCCGGCTTCTTCTTCCGTTCACATTCGCGTCATATATTCTCCTTACACTACATGCCCTAACTATATAAGCGTCCCTTTCTTGATCTTGCTCACTACGCTTACTTCAGCCTTGCATTCTTTACGAATCTCAACATTTTTCATACAATCATACATGGTTTTACCGTACATTCGTCTCAGTGATTTCATTTATTACCCGTTTTCCCGTTAATTTAAAAAATCCCATTTCCGCTTAATCCATCTCTCCTTTGACGTTCTATAGCTTTCCCTGTTGTATGTCGTCCCATTCTATTATATAATAATAATAATATTTTATTAACTTTTTTTTATAACAAAATAATAAATAATGATATCCTCTCGTTGTTTTTCCGTGCTGAGGATTTCATTTACAAAATCTTAAATTAAAGAAAAAAAATTTGGGTGGGGTGTTTTAAGTGCAGTTGAGTGGTTTCGGTGTGAGTCTGTATTTGGTGTTAATATATTTTATATTTCAGATCTACCTACGTAACGTATCCAGCGTTTTATTTGATTTTATAATTTTTTATGATTGTTGTGATTTTTAAAGGATAGTGGGATTTTGTTGAAGAGATTATTACCATATTATAAGAAGTTTTTTGTCCAAATTTTGTGTTTGTGGTTCCTTGTTGTATGTGATTTTGACTCTGAGATCTAGTATTTCTAATATGTAAGCATATTTCTGTTTCACTGTTCTATTGCTTCTCCCTCTTACTTTGTTTTGCATTATATCTTAGTTTTAATTTTTATCCTGACGAAGTTTGGGATAAGCGAAATCGGTTGATGAAAATTTTTAAAATGAATTATTTATTTAAAACAAAGTGTTTACTTTACTTAATAACTAACTGAAGTACCTGGTGTTTCCCAACGCTATGGATGATTTGGAGTAAAGTTTTGATATCGTAATGTGTTACCCTACCCCTACCCAGTAATTTTCCTCTTATTTTGAACGTCAATGTGCGAAATTTCATCAAGAAATACCAAAATTCTGCTTTGATGGGTTGGGAAATGGGGATGGGGGTGGTTTATCGAAATCTCGTATACATACAGTGACCTTCCTCTTGTTTTGAAAGTTAAGTCCGAAAAATTTAATTGGGCTCGGAATAGAATAGTAGATTTGTATACAAAACAATCAAACAAATACCGCTCGGGACATTTTTATTTATATAATAGAAGATACTAGCTGAAGTACCCAGCGTTGCCTGTCGTAATTAATGATTTAGTTGAAAAATTTGAAGTTGTGATATATTAACCCTACCCCAACCCCTACCCTTACCACTATCCCTGACCCGACCCCTACTACCCCGTCAAGTGTGCAATTTCATGAAGAAGTACCAATATTCGGCTTTAAGGGCTGGGAAAGGGGAATGAGGGTGGTTTTCAAAATCTCATGTAGATAATGACCTTTCTCTTGTTTCAAAAGTCAAGTGTGCAAAATTTGAGGTTTTTATAAAAACAAACCCCCACACTCTTCTTTAATTAAATAGAAGATATATATATAAATAAAATTTAAATAAAAGTAATGTTGATACGGTATTTTAACGATATTAGTGATTTTAATTATGTTATTATATGTACATGATCAAATTACATAAATATAATAGAATTTTTTTTTTTTAAAAGTAGTTTAATACCGCAACCACGACCTGCGCTGATTTGATATTGAAACCCGTAAAACGGAAGATCTTTCATTATAGTTACTATCGTTGTCAATGCGTGCGTACTATTATAGTGAATCGATTCTTTTTTATATGAATACCGCACAAGAGTCCCAACTGCTCCCAACCGTCTGGAGCCAGTGAGACTATGGCATTCCCAATTGGGGAATGTTGTGAGGATGAAGGTATTGGGGAGGGGAAGGAGAAGTGGAACAGGGAGGTGGGGAAATACCTCGCTATTCAGATCTGTTCACCAAACATGGCTAAAAGCCATTTGAAGCAACGTTTCAATTCTGAATGGTGGTCTTTCACCAGGGCGATTCTGAGAGTATCTTCCACTCTGGAACGTGCGCAAATATACTATATATTTTTTTAAAATGAATTAATAATGAAACAACACAAATTAATTAAATAAAATTTACTTGCGCAAGCCGGGATTAGAATCCGCGACCTTCGGATTCGTAGTCGAGAGCCTTACCCCTCGACCATGGAGGCCGTCAGTTAATGTACTGCATGGATTATGTTTCAACCCACGTCATTTGTAAAACAATTTGCACTGACAGTATTTATCCCACAAAAGTCCTTGAATTAGTTATCCCGTTTAATATAAACATAGCATAGTTATGGAATATTTTATGCATTTACGTGTTGAAAGGTAAAACATGTATGTGTTGTAACTTTTATTGACAGGTGTCGAATCAAAATAAGGAATCTCCCACGTTACGTAAAACCTCCAACAAAACAGCGCAATTCACACCTGTCTGTGTTTTATTGAAGCTTTACTGTCGTAATATAGATAAAACGTGGCCCGAAGCAACTCACGTGAGGTTTAACATCAGACATAAAATAATATATATACAGAGATCATTACTTTTACACGAATATATTGTTCGCGAGAAAACTTTCGCTAAGGAGCATAAAAAGGACTACAAAAAACTTTTCAATGGTTCATAACTCTATATGGTTCATTAGTGGACTTGTATTCAGAAAAGCTCTGCGTAGAGTTTTAATACACTGGCTGTATGTAACAAAACATGTTCATCACATCCTAAGATCTACCTATGTATAAAAAATAATATCCTAATGAGGTTTTCTTGATTTTCCCTGCTTCCAGAGAGAATCGTAATTGCGTGTATTTGCAATATATTTGACCTTCAAAATATCGATCATATCCCCGTATACCATACGCGATTTCACTTACCTCTCGTCAAAACAGATATTTACTTATCTAACTCCCACAGAAAATCTATTAATTACTCGTGCAAATGGCATTTTTGATAACTGAAAACAATTTATTAAAAATATCTATAATAATTGCGTTAAATCATCATCTCCTCACATATCTCACTCACAAAGTATAAGAGCTCTATCTAATAATCAATTTCAAGTAGCCAACACTGAATCCAATTTTGCCAAAAAATACGAATCCTACCTCGTACCTCTCATATTCAATGTCTTCCCAAAAAAAACCTCTCAACACATAACCCAAAGCAACTGATTATATAAAAACGTCAACACATGGCTAATAAACAACAAAAAAAAGGAATTGCCTCACCATGTTACTTGCGCACTCTTCTTAATCTGATTTTGTTGTTCTTATTACTATTAAGTAATTTTTTTATGCATATTTCAATAATGCTTTTTTTTACTTTTTTCATACCTGTTCAGGTAATTTAATCTACTTTGATTTTTTTAAATTATTTGCTTTGCGTGTATTATTTTTTTAACTTTGAATTTTATGCATTTTTGATGTATTTTCTTTTGAATTTTTATACATTTTTCTTCATAATCCTAAGTGTAGCTGCAGATCTGACGTAAAACCATTTTTGTACTATCAATATTCGTGTTTTAATTTATTATTAATTTTCCCCAAAACAAAGAAACGCACCACACAAAATAATTAAAAAATTCCTAAGTAGTTTATTTTTATATATCAATTTTTATTGCATTATCACCTCGAGAGTACTTTGAAAGGCAAACAAAAAATTATCCAAAAATGTGTGTAGGTAAATGCGGGCATTATAAATTTTGAATTCAATTGTTCTGAATTAATGTGTCTCATCAATTTTAGCATTCCTTCGCGTCAAACTCGATAAAAGCTATTATTTTACCCGGTCCAAAGTGAATTGAATTCTCTTTCACCCTATTATTGAACGACTTCGTCGACTAGGGAGCGAATTAATAATAAAATATTACTTAGGGTTGAATATAGTCAGCACAAGAATTGCATACTTTTGAAAGTATTTATGGGTTAAATTTTCATCTTATTCCTGGTAGCTTTCGAGGGTGACAATTCAATAAGTGCGAAATTCTTAAACATTAAGGAGATGGCATAGCATTATAAGTACATCAATTTATGCCTGACATCGGATAAATAAAATGAGTCGTTGCGAAAGAAGCGATATCAGCCAAAAATTAAATTTCTCCAACAACCTTTTTCTTGTGTTGATAATGCATTGCGAAATTCATTTATATAGTTGATGGTCCTCTACTCAAGGTACCGTCTCCTTTAGAAGGTTGGTTAACATCAGAAGAAAAATTAAACCTCGCTGTAACATCTCAGCAAAACTCTTGACAGTTGAGTCGCTGTCAAAATCATGAGCGACGTCGTTTTCCTGTAACGTACTACGTATTCTATCATTCTTCTGCTTTATAATTGTCAATTGTGTTATTATGTATTTTTGTCATCCCTTATGATGTTACCCAGATATGGTCAGTTTTTTTTTTAAATTTTATATCTAATGCAGAATTATTCTGTACCTTTCAAATTAATCGCATTAAACTTCAACAACACATGGTCTTAAGAATATCACATTCGGATCTAAAAAAATCTAAGATTCCATTGAAGATTTGATAACAATCGCACGACAGTCAAAATGTAGTTCTGCTACCCTAAAGTAAATACGTTTTTCTATCGATATGCGTAATTTAAATCTATTAAAAAACCTAATAATGCAATTGTCCATCGATTTCCGTTTTTCAAATATACTAAAAACCTTATCATACATGTGTCTATCGATGTCTGTGTTTAAAATCCACTAAAAACCTTATCATACATTTGTCTATCGATGTGTGTGTTTTAAAACCAATATGAACCGTATAATGCATGTGTCTATCGATATGCGTGTTTCATCCACTCAATACTATTTAATACATTTGTCCATCGATGTGCATTTTTTAATCCACTAAATAGCTTTGCATTAGTCCATCGATGTGAGTGTTTTAAATCTATTAAATACCTTTTAATACATTTATCTATCGATGTGCGTGTTTCATCCACTAAATACTTTTAAATACATTCGTCCATACCCTTCGTTTTTAATACCTTTGTCTATCGCTCTACTAAATACCTTGTAATGAACATATTTTCTCCAAGCTGGTCGGAAAATTTAATAATGTTCTTTAAAAGATACTTAGATACTTAAAAGATAGCAATTATAAATTAAAACATGGAAATCGAAAGAATAATACTTAAATATTAAAGTAGCATAGCTAAAATATCAATTTTTTGTGATTTATAACTTATGTCGTTGAATGGATATCGTATTACTGTCACGTGAATTTAGTCGCCGTAACAAATCGCGTAAGAGCCGGGATAGTCAAGTACCGTACTGAATATAAATAAGTAATAATATGGTCACAATGTAATTTATTAATACCAACCGATCGATCATCCGTATGTGTGACGATTTATTGCAGAAATGATTAACATATAAATGACTTAACGGTAGATAAAGCGGAACTCATTTCACCTGGCGTTGCACTTTATTATCCTAACTGATAAAACTTGTCATATACGGGTTTAACTAGATAAGAGAGTAATACAAGAGGAAGTCAGTTGTTGGAATGTTACGGGAATTGGTAGGCTATTCTTTTGAATTAATAGTAATAAGAGTACGAACACCAAGAAACAGTTCATAACAAATTTGGAGATAGGTCTTTCCGGGAATGACAATAAGATGATTTTTTTTTATATTAATACCGCACGTCCCAACTGCTTCCAACAGTCTGGAGCCAGTGAGACTATGGCATCCCGAATTGAAGAATATTGTGAGGCTGAAGGTATTGGGTAGGGGAAGGAGAAAGGGAAGAGATAGGTGGGGAAATACTTGGCTATTCATATCTGGTCACCAAACACGACTAAAATCCATTTCATGCAACGTTTCAATTCTGAATGGTGGTATTTCACCAAGGCAATACTGAGAGTATCTTCCACTCTAGAACGTGCGCAAATATACTATATATTATTTTTAAATTAATTAATTGTGAAACAGCACAAAATTTACTTGCCCACGTCGGGATTTGAACCCGCGACCTTCGGATTCGTAGTCGAGAGCCTTACCCCTCGATCACGGAGGCCGTCAAATGATGAAAGCAATTAATAAAATCTGATTTGAAACAATATTACTAACTTAAAAACAATAATGAGGAAATCCAGTTAAAAAAGAAATTCTTCTCTTTCATTCGTTTCCTAATTGCTGAGGATTGTGACCCACACTACGATTTCCTCGAAGGACAAGGCTCCTCCACTCATCGCTGTTTTGAGCTACGTGGAGACCCGTGGACATTGACGTTCCGGAGGCCTATGATATTTGCTCACACCGACGCATCGGTGATCCTCTAATGCTTCTTCTGCCTTGCACTTAGCCAGTAATTATGAGCTTTTCCAGGTTGAAGTTCTCGATTTTGCGAATAACGTGTCCAAAGTATCTTAGAATACTTTCTAAGCAGACAGTCGATAGTAGAGATTCAACTGATATCCGGTTACTCTCCGATATCTGGCCTATCCGGCCACTTTATTACTATCCGGCGAAATACCGGGTAGTAACCAAATATCCGGCCGAAGCCGGATAATTGAAAATAAAATTAAAACATTTATTACACAACACGTAATGTACTTAGTACTCAAAATTTACTTTTGTCAAATTATGGAGAATAAAGACAAACTTTTCAGCGTTTAGGTTTACGTTTACTTTCATTTACATTTCCAGCTTTGGAAAAGAGTCTGTACACTGTGCACGCTGCTACAAGGACATGATAGATATACTTTCGCAAACTTCGCCGAAATTGGGTGCTGGTTAAAGTTAGCTAATCCCGAATCCGACCAATTCACTATCCGTTGAATCCCTAGTCGACAGTCCATTGTCAATTGTGGATATCCAATAATATATAAGGTGAGCCATAAGTTTTCGCACTTTTGAAAACTCGATAAAAAGAAAACTAAAAAACATGTACCGGCCCGCACAAGTATTACCGTTTAAGATTATTCCTAGCCATGAGATATCTTTAAACATAATTCAATGCCATAAGTCACACAAATATAAAACATACCTATAATCACGACGTTAACCAACATAATACACGACAACACCACAAACTACACATATCAAAAATACACTCGACACAATGAGGAATGAAATCATTGGAATACATTGCTTATACCAGCTATAACAAGTTTCCTGAGGAATTGAGACATGTGCGCTTCGGACAAATCTCAAAATAATGTTTTGGGATATTATTTTATAAAATTTAATTTGAAAAATGAAACTGTGTTTTGATAGCCGTCCTTAAGATTTGCAGATAATGATTTATGGATATTTCTCTCTTTATGTTTCGAGCCTGTGAATTTATTTATGTTATTTTCCTAATATTTATGTAAACACTTTTTTGTTTTTTTTTTATATTTTCACTTACATATTTACCTTGAAAACTTAAAAATTAACAGTCCCAATTGATAACTCACGGGAATGCAACAATGTTGTCTGTCTTTAAATAATAAAAAATAAAATCAGAAAATAAATCGTTGCTGCCATTCCTTGAATGTGGAATCAAGATTATGGAAAACTCTTTGACCCCAAGCGCTCGGGATGTCGGTTTGATCTCTTGACGTATGTTTTCCTTAAATTGGGGATGGTGGCTGGTTTATTCAAGTATACCCGACTTTCGAGATAACCCCATTAAAAATATCAAAGAGTGTCAAGTCAAAGCTGCGGGAGGGTCATGGGATTTTGCCCCTTAGTTATAACAGTTTGTTAGGAAATATGTCTATTAACCAGTGGTAAGGTGTAAAAAAATTTCAAGAACCAAGTTTCCGTGTGCCGCCTAACGCGCACTTTCCCGCCCGTTTTCCCTGCAAGAACGATTTCAAATTTGCAATAACTCATGACGCATCCTTGGGAGTTTGCCATTACCCTATACTCCCCTAATCCGTTTTGCATTGTAGGCGGAAGTAACTTTTTTTAAATGAATCGTATGGGTTAATTTACTATATTTAAAAAAAAATCTTGAAGTTTAGCACGCCGTTCTAGAATGGAAGATACCGTAATTATCACCCTGGTGAAAGATTATTTTTCAGAATCGAAACATTTGTTCGTTGTTCGGAATGACTTCACACATATTTTAAATTTCTTATTATGTTTCGGTCTCCTACATCCCTGAAGCTAATAATTGTGATTCCCATAATAAAACAGCGTGGTGTCTCTCATTAAACCGCATGTGCAGTCACATCTTGCGCGTGATGTTCAAATGAGGTCTTCAGGGAATCTTCATGAATTACATACAGTACACAGTGTTGATTAATACTTTTCACTCCACCAGTTCCCTAGATGCATGCCTGTGCTGATGTATCTCAGCATCTTGGTATAACCGACACCATCCCTCCCAAGCCAATCATAGAAAGCGTTTAATGCAGATAATGTGAACAAGGTGTTGGGAGCATCACGTCTTGTGTTGTAGTACATGGTATCCTAGATTTTCAAATATATTCAACGTATACTCTTCTTCTCTTATTAACTTTGTATTTACCATATATTATCAAAAACACACCGTGAAACCTTGAAGTGTATGATTATATAAAAAAGTATAAAATCTTTTTTTAAAAAAAGCTTTAATAAAAGACTTTAAAAGGGAATAATGTCAATTCATACATTAAATTTGCTCAACTTCTTGGTGACTTGGCTTCACGTAACGAAATTATTATTTTATTCAAATTTCGAAACTCTCTCTTTGAAAAACTACGTTAATTTATACAAATTATATAATTTTTATTTTTTAAACTCTAATTCTTTCAGGAAATCCTTAGTAATGAGTAATAAAAAATCATTAATAAACTTCAATCCACTTTATTTTTTATCTGATCCGTTTCAAACTATTACCACGATGTGCTATAGAGATATTTTTTTTAAATTATTTTATTTCTTACCACATAGCTATTCTATGAGTTATAACATTCATTTTCGGAAATGAGAAAATCTTAACATGTATATATATCTGCCTTTCACTTTACACAAACTGTTTGTAAATTTGTCAATTAAAAATACAATATTTCCCGCCTTACATATTTAAAAAAAAATCAATAAAACCATAAAAGTATAGCATATTTCATTGTTGTCTATTGTCACTATAACAAAACTGTTTAACTATTTGCATAATATATGTTTAAAATAATTTAAAAAATCTGCTTTTGTATATTGTCTATATTGTTACATTATTTTTTTACTATTTTTATGATTATTTTTTGTTATTGTTGTAGTATGTAAAATTGTTTAATTAATTCCCTGCTCACAAGCTATTTGCAGTAGCTTAGCGGGTACAAATTCCAATTGAAATAAAAATATTATTATGCAATAATTAAAAAAATGTATTAATAGACAATTATTAAAACATAAACCCAACACTGTATAAAATAGTTAGTTATATAGTTACCTATCAACGAAATGTACATAAAATTATTCGTTATCAACCCCGGCACAAAAACGTACAAATATCATAAGTTTAAGCAAAAATGTACCATTTTGAAGATGAACTTGATTGTTTGAAACCGGTCCGGTCAAAAAATAAAGTGGATTTAATAAAATGAAATGTGTTTTTTAATTACTCCGCACAAATTATGATGATAAACACGTTTAACGACTGCCTTATCCCTAGAGCTTAAAACTATTTGAATACATACTTGAATTTTGTGGATAGAAAATGTCTACAGTTTCCATATGTTTTCATTAATATTCTGCATCCATTATCCAGTTAATAAATCGGAATTAGTGAAAATTTGCCAGGAAATTAATATTAATTTCAATTAACAATTAAACAACTTTCCTACCCTCTTTCAATATTAATCAACCAGTCCTGGTATTTGTGAAAATACACAAAAACAAATATATTTGTAAAAACATTACTTTATCGTCATTTTTCATCATTATCATCAGGAACTTTCTTTTGTCCTTATCAGGACGAGGACCCATCGCCTCAACAAGGCGCTGCCAGGCGTCCTTGTCCTGCGCTATTTCAGCCCCCTCCATCCATAGCAGGTCCAGCCTCTCCTCGCACGGCCCCTGGAGTTATTTCTCCCAATCATGTCTGAGGCGGCCCACTGCACGTCTTCTCTCTGGAATAAAACTCTTCTCAATTGCGGCTTTTCTGTATGGAGAGTAGCGGGGTTTCAGTGAAGCTCATCTTGAATCGTTGAGCTCAACATATTCTTGAAAATAATGTATAATAAACTCTGGTGTTTATTCTTTTTTCGACGCAAAATTTTTTTTGTTTGTTTTTTTAATAAATTAAATTTAATTACGGTTTTAATAAGTTCGGCAGGTTTCATATATTTTTTTAATTATATTTTTATTATAGTATCAGCTGTATCGACATTCAAATCTATTTTTAAACCATCGAACGCCGAAACAGCTGTCATAATAATGAAATTTATAACACTAAAAATCTGGAAGAACTTAAAAGTACCATTATAATTTTTTTTTTTTAAATTTCAGTTCCACGAATTAAATACAATTACAATTGATATTTTACTGAATACCCACCTGATTGGTAGATACTTTCAGTAGATAACTGGTAGATATTTAGAATAGAAACGTTGCTTGAAATGATTTTAGCCGTGACCAAAAGTCAATAGCCAAAGCCAGCCCTTCCAGCAGCCGCCAGACGTCCAGGAAACCTTGTTGGACTAAAAGCGAAAGAGTGCTTCTATCACGATGCTAGCCTAAAGAGTCGTGGCGAACTCAGTGGCAGACCTCAGACGTTAAAAATTAGTACCTTGTAGTAGACCCTGCTATTAAACTGGCAGAGTTCTCTCGCCCTCGGAAGACATGGACTTCATTAAACCGCGTCCGGCGCAGTCACAGCCGTTATGCGTATATGATGCATAAATGGGGCCTAACGGATTCCGAACTATATCAATGTGGACATATTCAAACAACAGAATACATTGAAGAAGAATATGTCCTACAGTTTCTTTGTGGTACATGTGTTGATCCAAGTGACTTCTGATGCCTTCGACTGGCTGAATATCCTCTAGATCCCATATATAAAAAATAAGAAGAATTGCCAGGTACTTTTCCACCTTCCTCCTCTCCATCTCCTTTCCATTCGCACTACCTTCAGCCATACAAAATACCCCAATTGAAGATGCAATAGTTTCAATGGCCTCAGATGGCTGGGAGCAGATAGCTATTTTAAAATACTTCACGTCTATTTTAAAACCCCAACTAGATGGGAACATATATAATGGCTAAACTATAAATTATATTAAGAAGAAAACTACACGTCCCACATAGTATAGGAATGCTTGTATTCATTTAACAAACAACAAAAATAAACAAAAAAATCACACAGGTAGGTACTTACAGAAAAATGATTAATATCAATAATAAGAAAAAAATGTGACGAGGTATCAACTCGAATCAGGTGACAACATTATCGTACCTTTCAATCCAGTCATTATTATTTTATCACAGTTTTTATGACGCGACTATCTCCACGAATTCATTTATATTATTATCAGAAAAACTAGTTCGTTTTTTATCCCTTGAAGAAGAATAATAATTATGTAGCTCCTGTTTTTGTCAATCCATCAAACTAATTATTTGCAGATAATTTTAGTCCATCTGCTGAACTAACAAAATGTCACTTGTTTTCCTGATTTGTTTAGGTTCGAGTATGTTTGAAACGGTGTATGATTGTGAACGAAGCAAGGAATTTGGCAGTCTGTCTCCTAAAAATAGCGTGATGGTTAGTTTGTTTAGACCGTTTTCTTTTCCTTGAACAATTTTTTTTTCTCGAAGGAAGCAAACACTTTGTGGTATGATATTATATTTTAAATGAAAAACACAATTTGTAAAACACCACTTTTATTTGAATTAATAACGATCGCCAACCAGGTTTCGCTTCACCGAAGCTTCGTCAGGGCTTATTATTAACTAAAGATAATTAGATACAGGCACATATATATATACACAAAACAATGAGTGAAAGAGATACAAAATGAAAGAAAGAGAGACAAATAGAGTGGGAGGGGACACATAATTTAGGAAGGATAAGTGGGGTGGGGGGAGAAAGGAACAACTAAGATTACTATTGTTTAAATTAATTTGGTTATTAATAATGTTTAAATTATTACTAACGGCTTTTTTGATCTCGAGGGCTTCTAAATTGTTTAACCTTATTCCAATTCCATTTTTATGTAATATTTTAGTCGAAGTTTTTATCGAATGAGTGATTTGATTCTATTAAGTGATTCACGAATTCTGAAAAAGCATTATTATTTAGTCATCGTAGGTGTTCTTTTACTCTTAAGTTAACGTTCCGGGCCGTTTTTTTTTTAAATTTCTCCTGCTTTCAATTTAAATCCTGTTTTCTTTTTCTCTCTCTGTTTTGTTAGTTTTGCAAGCATTACATAAATTCAATGTATTCCGTCTTAGAGTCCGAGAAAAGTAAGAAAATTGATAGAACTCCGAGACTCGCATTTTGCCCGTAAAAATGAAATATGAATTTTCTTGATTGAAATAACATTTTCTTCTTAGAACCCCATATTTTATTTTTTTATCGAAGTTTCAGCAGAAGTCAAAAGCGATATTACTGTCTTATTAGATTTCAGAAATCCGCAAAACAGACCAATAAATAGACGATTTTATAAGCATTAGTTTGTTTCTGCAGATAAAGAGATAATGCGAGAGTATTTTATGCAAGTCATGTTAAACAATGAAAATTTAGGAATGTCGTAGTTTCAAAATTTACAATCTTACGGCCGGTCTTCCGATTATTCGAATGATCAACCTGAAATACCGATCAGTCGAGTATTTTGTCGAGCATTCGCTCTGTTTGCCTGTGTCCAAGCATTTTGTATCTTAAATTGTCCATGGAAGCGCCCGCCCATTTTCGTAGAATATTAAATATTGCCCGCCCACTTTCATAGATGTACATTCGACATTTCTCGTTCGTGAAAAACAATACAAAACGTAGCTGATAATAAGTAAAAAACGTTAAGTTCTCTTTTAAAGTTTTAATTTAAACATACTAACATGTTTTGACATTCGAAAATGGAAATAAAACTTTGTTATTCAATATTTGAATCCCGATAAATAGATCGCGAACCAATAATAACGTTTGACATTTCACCCTGGTGACACTTTTTGTCCTCTGTAGGGCGGTACTTAATCCACAAAAATCGATATTCTAAATTGATAGTAAATTTGATGGAGGGTTTCGTTGGCAAAGAGCGTATTTATGTATTTGAACAACGTTGAGTCAAAATTTCAACTCAATAGTTGCTCAGTAGAGTTGGGAAGAACGGCCGTTAATGTTATTTGCCAAGTCATGGTTCCTGATGCGTAAAGAAAATTATCGCCAATTCGATGTTTTCATTTGTATTTTTAGTTCTACACTGCATGACTTAAAGCAAACAATGTTACTTCAATTTACATAAGATTAGGGTGCTAATAAATTTCAATCCATCGAGAATTTCTGATTGCTGCAGTCTTCTTACCGGTTTCACTTATTTTTATATTTTATGTGACGTCTCACAAGAGTATCCCTGTATGTACAGAGCACATACAGGGGAAATATATCGCTATTCGGTTCGACAGCATTGCGAGGCAGGTTAAGAAATGGGTTGTAGGAAAGGATTTGTTAATGCGGGTCTTGAAGAGGCTCAGATTAAATGTAGGAGGAAAGACAGATGCCGGTAGCTTGTTCCACATACGAACCGATACACCCAAAAACGAGAACGCGAAATGACGCGTTCTCATGAAGCCAACATCAACTGGGAACAGGTGTTCCAGTCGTGTCCGTTAAAGTTCACGCATGTACGAGTACACTGGCGCAGAGGGGATCAACACTGCTAGCACCTTCGAGGATGCTCCATTGATATCTATATAACAGACTCAGTATACCTACATTGCGTCTGTGCATTAGAGATGGCTGTCGGTCTGTTAATAACGGATTGTCAATCAGACGAACCACCCTCCTTTCCACAGAATCAAGTAGGTATTTCAAGATCTAGCCCAGAGGTGACTTCAAATTCAACTGTTGGACGTACTGGTGATTTCTATGGAATAAGTAGTTTGTCAATATTGAAGAATAGTGCTAGCCGTATACAAAACGCCCAGTTTCTTGGAATCCAGATTTACTCGGGATAGCCCGGATACTTAGCTGATCTGAAATACTTACCTCAAGCATTTAAATGGAGTCTTTATTCAGGAGGGTGTTCCCATCGAAATGCACCAGACAGTTTATTGACCATTTTTTTTGCCGAGATCAGACACGCTTCTGCTTTAGAGGAATTTAAGTTGACCAGGTTGCCCGAAGCTTCTCGAGGTGGTGGTCAACTTTTATTATCAAAGCTTTCCGAACCGTTCGAACGTAAACAGTGGAAGGGGGGCTTGTCGAAAAGAAAACCATCGTAAGCGGTGCTGTCGTCGGTGTAACTGCGCATTGGTGCACATTCAACAAGATCGTTTATGTGCAACAAAAACAGCGTCGGTGACAGCACGGAGTCTTGAGGCACGCCTGCATTCATTTGGTGTGGAGAGTAACAAGAACCGTCAAATACGGTTTGAATAGTTCTTCCTTTAAAAAAGTCCGCAATCCAAATTTGCAGGGTTGGGTGGATCCCGTAAAATAGTAACTTCCTGACCAGCGTTCGATGCCAGACCCTGTCAAAGGCTTTGGATATATCCAATCCAACAGTTTGGGTCTCTCCGAAACGCTCTAAGTACCGCCCCAAATCTGCGTCACATACACAAGCAGATTGCCGCACGATCGGTTTTGTCGAAATCCGTATTTGCCGATCACTTAGGATTTTGTTATTCTCGAGGTATGTGAGCAGCTTGTCACTATTATCTGCTTCACTATTGTCATAAAATCGTATTTTTTTATTCCTTATAATAAGACGAACCATAGTAGGATAAAAACATTTATTTACATATTGGAATGCATTCGTCTTCTTCTTCAATTAAAAGCTTAGTATGACTTCACCGGATGTCGAATACTAAGTATCAATTAATGGTATGATTGCGTTTTACGTCTAGTCTATATTTTTCTTACTCTATGATATTGTTGATCTTATATTATTGTCTACACCATTCGGTCTTTGTTACTTGCTTTCTTGGAGTCTGGCCAACAAGTCCAATAAATAAGTTTCCGTAATTACTATAAAGTCGTTCTCATTTAAATATATCCACAATACAAGGTCAATAAAGACACATTCCAGCGGACAAAATCGCTTATTTAGGATAGTTCATTGATAATCATTATTTAATAGTGATATCTCATTTCGCCAATATATTGCCATTGATAAATTTGTAACCTGCTTCGATCTCACCGGTTAACTTCACAATTGTCGAAATTCTGATAGCGAAATACCAAAAAACCAATCTCCCTAATTCTAAGATACTGAAACCCAATAAAAGAAATCCTTCAAGTTGTTCGGTTAGGTTATGTGAGACTTATGGGTCTCTAAAATGGATATCACATCAAGTATTTGTGCACAACAATTATTATAGATCAAAATATTAAATGGATATTGCCCAAAATATTATAACTAATAAGTAAACTCTACTACATATTCCTGTAATTTACAAAAATCTATGCTATTGAAGGCTTCCTATGCATTGGCGCAATTAATTATGAAGAAAAGAAGAATCATGAAAATAATTCTAATAAAAACCATCTCATTATTCAACCCGTAAATTATTCAAAAATTGAAGTCATTGAGCACCAGGCCGAGAACTACAGAAAAAAATAAAATCCCTAAACTTAATACAACAACAGCTCAACACTGTTACATTAGACACCACATTTACTTATACTCGTATATATTTTTTCATAATCAAACTGTAATGTACTTAAGACTGAACGTAATATTATATTAATAATTAATACTTATACATGTATCATTAAGTATTATTTAACTATTAGCAAATTAATGTAGACTTCATTAACAAGCACATGTTTTTAATGGATGACTAGTATTAAATTAGGTAATAAATGGAACATCTGTTGACTTTCTCTATAAGTCTACGATTATATTTAATTTTTTTGATTAACCTATTAAAGCTTATGAACCTTATTGCAATATTTTTTTAATCAATGAAGATAAAATTAAAATCTCTAGAATAAAACATGAAACCAAAAAGAAGAATAAAATAAGTAGAGTAGTTTAGAGTGCCGGTCTTGGATAGACCATGAGGTCCTGGGTTCGAGTCCCAGCTGCTATAGTTACCCTTTTCTTTTCTGTCATTTCGGTTTCATGTTTCATTCTAGAGTTGGTAATATTATTTTCAATGATTAAAAAGAGATTAAATGAATTAAATAATATAATTTGTTTATTTATTAATGAATTAAGTAATATTCCTGATGAAGAAAAAATCGCTTTCGAAACATATTAATAAAGTGGTGAATACAAAGTATATTATTTTATTCATATTATGACGCCACAAAGTGAAAACCAATCGTTTGATGAAATTATAAAAACAGAATAATTTTAATGTATTCATCGTCATTGTTTTTAGAACATTTGCATTCTGGATATTGACTGCTGCCTTGCGAAGTCAGATAAGGCAGATATTTAACTTACATAACATAGCGTAATTGTCCTACTAAGGTCACACTAACCTAATGTAATTAGAATATTGATTCATTCTTAAATTATTCAAAGGTAAAATCCTTTCGTCTAAATTGGATTAAAATTACAATTTGTGTTTGAAAATCAAGGGTTTACATTGTATGGATATACAAGCAATAATAAAAGAAAAGGTTACTTTGAGTAGGTATAAAAAAAGTATCATTCTGTTTATTTTGTTGAAGTTTGATTTGTATTTCTCAATGTTAAACTAAAGTTTTATGTTAAACAAAGTTATTGTTAAACAAAGTTATTGTTTTATTTTATAAATTATAAAGTTTTATAATTAAATAATAACATTTATTATTCAATTTAAAAAGCGGTTCATTAATAAAAAAAAGTTCTACTTGGTAATTATTATTACGCACAACAGTTGTTTCACAACTCTGGAAAGCCACTTACAGACGATCTATTTATAGTATTTCTTTAAAGGCACCTTTGATGAAACTCTTAAAATGTTTTCTTTTTTATTACCAATGCTCTTATTAATTTCTGAGTAAATTGATGTTTATTTTAATTGTTTTTTCACTGTAAAGTTTTGCCACTTTTTTTAAAAATAAATTGCATTGTATTACTTTTTTTAATTAAATATAAATACATATAGAATATTTAATAGTACAGATATGCTAATTACAAAAAAGATAATATTAACATAAATCTTGAACGTGAGATATGATATCGATGAATGATTTTTCACAAAAGCGGCGCTATAGAAATGGTCCGATTATTATTATTATTATAAGATGACACAAATTGAACTTGTCTCATTAGCTAAGTCAGTTGAGCGTTGCCCCGGATAGGCAGAGGACCTGGGTTCGAGTCCCAGATGCGACTGAAATATTTTTAGTTTCTGTCCTTTTATCCGGTTTTCATCTTTCATTTAGGTTATTTTAATATTATCTTCTTCAATGATTAAATATTACGATGAGGTTCTTAAATCTCAATAAAAATAATTAATAATTAAAAATATTATTTTTGTTATTTATTCACTTTATTAAATTTGCTATTTGTATTGAAATATTCTTTTGATTCGAACTTATTACAAACATTAAAAATATCTTTATCTCAAGTTGACAGATATCTACTCAAGTTTAATTACTTATTTCTGTTTTGATAAAGCGGTCGGTCTGAAGTGTTTGCTCCCTTTTTCTTATTTTTATTAATGGAGTTTGAAAGAAATTAAGTCGTCGAAAGTGCGCACCTTGTTCATTAAGATTTCGTTCAACGTATCTGGGACAAACTTACTAATTTAAGAAAATGTCCTTTTAATTTAAGACTTTTGAAGGAGAAATTTGTTAATTTCTAAAAAGCTGGTGAAATCGTGATTTCAGGGTGATACTTTACGAATTTATAAAATGTTGTTAAAAGGTTTTGATTTATTTTTAAGACAAATTTTATTTATTTTAAATGGGCAAATTGATGTCATGATACAAAACATAATTAGAAATTTAGCATGTTTTTATAAGGAAAAAAAATGGCGTTCCTAATAATCCATGTTGATAAGAAAGAAAACTGATATTGTCTAACTAACTTTCACGCCTTTTACTGCAGGGGTAGGCAGAGATGACGGACCGCCAAACAACTCGGTCTTGACGCACACGCCTTGCTTCATCCACATTCATACATACTTTGTCGGCCTCCATGGTACTAATACTCCATACGAATCCGAAGGTCGCAGGTTCAAATCCCGGCGTGCGCAAATAAATTTTATTTAATTAATTTGTGTTGTTTCACAATTAATAATTAAAAATAATATATACTATATTTGCGCACGTTCCAGAGTGGAAGATACTCTCAGTATCGCCCTGGTGAAAGACCACCATTCAGAATTGAAACGTTGCTTGAAATGGCTTTTGCTTGAAAAGCCAGGTATTACCCCACCTTCCTCTCCCCCGTCTCCTTACCCTCCCCAATACCTTCAGCCTCACAATATTCCCCAATTGGGAATGCCATAGTCGGACTGGCTCCAGACGGTTGGGAGCAGTTGGGTATCTTGTGCGGTATTCAGGTAAAAAAAACTCTTATTCTTATGTGTTATTTTGACTCCTGATATTCAGCGTCTCAAGTATTTAGTTCACTCAATCGTGCCATGTCTTCCTCGGGCGTCCACTACTTTTTCTTCCATTTACATTAGCGTCATAGTTATAGTCTCCTTACACTTTTTTCATTGTTAATCCTCTCTAAATGCACAAATGATCTAAGCGTCTCTTTCTTATTCTTACTCATTACGCTAACATCAGGCTTGTATTTTTAGCAAATCTCAATATTTTTCACAAGGACGTCCATGGTTTTATCACACATACGCTCATATATATATTTCATTTCTACAGCATTTAGGTTACTATCATCCTTTCTCTGCCAATTTTGAGACTCACTGCCATACAAGAGGGTTGGTATGAGTACTCCATTATGGACTGCTAGCTTTGATCTTTCAAATAGGGATCTCATTTCTACAGCATTCAGTATAGATATTGTCAATTTAAATAAGACATTTTAAATCCTAGGCTCCAAAAGAGCCAACAAAATTAATTATCTTTTAAAGAAATATTTTGAAAATTTCATCAGAAACGTTGCCTACTTCGGGATCACACATATGCCCATAACACACTTCTATCTATTTTTCTCTTCAGTGGGCGATGCACACTAATCCAGAGGTTTCAAACTTTATTTGTCTCACTTTTTTTATTTTTTTTATATGAATACCGCACAAGAGTCCCAACTGCTCCCAACCGTCTGGAGCCAGTGAGACTATTGCATTCCCAATTGGGGAATGTTGTGAGGCAGAAGGTATTGGGGAGGGGAAGGAGAAGAGGAAGAGGAAGGTAGGGAAATAGGGAATTACCTGGCTATTCAGATCTGGTCACCACACACGGCTAAAAGCCATTTCAAGCAACGTTTCAATTCTGAATGGTGGTCTTTCACCAGGGCGATACTGAGAGTATCTTCCACTCTGGAACGTGCGCAAATACACTATCATTTTTAAATGAATTAATTGTGAAACAACACAAATTAATTAAATAAAATTTACTTGCACACGCCGGGATTTGAACCCGCGACCTTCGGATTCGTAGTCGAGAGCCTTACCCCTCGACCATGGAGGCTGTCACTGCCCACTTCACGACTATACTATTTATCAGCGCCTCCTTCCCGTGTATTTTTACGCGATAAAATCTAAATATGCACACTGTGACATAGAGATGTATTTTTTATAAATATTTTTGTTGTCCTTGCCTCAAATTCAAACCCTTCACCGCCCCTTATAGCCCTTCACATTTGCCCTTGAGGTCATCACCGCCTCCTTGGATCACGTTAAAGGCCCTCGGGGAGGGGGCAATATCGTCTACGTTGGGAAACTCTGACTCTAATTGTATCTAATATTCAGCAAGTAGGTATATAAGTCGGTTATTTCAAATTGACATAACATGCACTGTACTATAATATAATTCTTATTATGTATGTACATATACACGAGTATACTACATTCAATGTAGCTAAACATGTAACAATGTTGAAATCAATCGTCAAAACGTGTTGGTCGCTTTCACTAATCAAACTAAGTGGCGGCTAAGTGAACACGTTGCTCAAACGCACAATCTTGGTGTCACTCACAGCTGAGCGTTACTTATGTTGAGCAATAGCTAGGTAGCTAGGTACAACAATAGTAGTTGTAGGTGTAATCCATCGGTCTTTGTGGATTTACCTTTTTGGATATTGAACTGATAATGTAATATAATGAGAGCTTAATGTAATGTAGTATATTATATTGATAACTAACTGAATGTTTGATTTTAACCAAATATGAAATTGTTTTATGTGCCATTGAAAAGGTAAACATTATTATAATTTCTACAAACGATTGGTATTTACTTTGTGGCGTCGTTATTAATAAATAAATTAAAAAATACACTTTGTATACACCACTGTATTAATATACACAGATATCTACATGTTTCGAAAGCGGTGCTTTCTTCATCGGGAATATATAGAATACTAAAAATAATGATGTGAAGTATAGACAATTTATAAATATAAACAAAAAATGATTAAAGTACATAAGTAATTTATCAAAAATGTTAATAAAAGTATATTATAAAACATTGAATAATAAATTTATATTAGAAATCAAAATTTAACTATTTTTAATATTAATATTAATATAAAAATAAATTCAAGAGATATAAATAATGAAATATTTTTAAAAAAATCTCTTAATTTTTTTTAATAACATTTCTGATTAATTACTTACTTACTTTAATCAATTTTGTTTATGTTTATAATTTCTCTATTTTCACATTATCGTGTTCTAATTTTATCATTTGTTTATACTTTACATTATTATTTTTTAGTATTCTATATTCTCCTGGTGAAGAAAGCATCGCTTTCGAAACATATATATATATATGTATATATTAATAATGGTGAATACAAAGTATATTTTTTAATTCATTTATAAACATTATTAATTTATAGACTAAAAGATGTAAAATGAAAACATTGTTAACGTAAGAAAAAAACCTTTATTTAATATTTATTTTCCTATGTGTAAATGCGGGAAAGGAACGAAGCTCAGTTATTGAGTTAGAATTAACTTTTTGCAATTTTACCTTTAAATTGTTAGCTAACTAACAATAAATAAGTACTTTGTATATTCATTTATTTACTTTGATTTGTTTGGGAGGCAGGTATCGGTACCGCCGCTCCGGGAACCATATATCGGATAACCAACACCTCTGCCATGGGTCACCTCAAGTGGTTTGCTACAGCAGGTGATTCAGGGAATTAAAAAATAAGACAAAAAAGTCCCGATAAACTATTTTTAGTAGTTTGATTAATGAATGTCTATCATTCAAAATGTTATAATAAATTTACAGGAAATGCACTTATATACATAATATATGTAAAATTGAAACATATATAGCAAACTTATATCTTTAAAACGTAATTATCTCATTCCAAAATATTTATACTTACATCCATAAAAGAAATAATAGCAATAAATCTATATATATAAAAGGAAATGTACGTTTGTTTGTTTGTCCTATGTTTTCTCAAAAATTACTCTACCGGTTTCGCTGAAAATAGCACAGTTTGTTTTTATTAGTGCCAGTAAGGTTTAGAAAGTAGTATGTGTGAAATCCAATATGTAAGACTGTTTCTATAACGTTTTATAATTAGTATGAAAAACATTGAACCCGCCATGTTTTAAAATTACGTTAAATACCGAAATTATGTATTCTTGGAATAACCCATTTCAAAACCTAATGCCCAAAGATCATAATACTATTAAAATGAATTAATACTAAATATCTATAAAGTTTGACCACTCGATTACTAAATTCGCACATAATTAATTCAGTTGTAATTAAATTCTGTTTTGTAAAAAAATACTCTTGAAAAGTCTGATATTTATAGAGTAGCTTGTTCTAAGCAACATCGTTCCTTGTTTTTGTTTAATATAAAGAACATTTTATCTATAAATAATTATAGATACCTAAATCTAATTAAAAAATAATAATGTTTAGTTTTGATAGAAGCATATGCCTATAACAAATAAAAACACACAAAAAAAATTGTCTCTTTTAAAAAAAGTATTTGTAAACAAAAACTCTTATCAATTGAATTTTACATTATTTTAAATTCAATTATTAATTGATTTAATTATATTTAATTTTGATTATTTATTATTTTCATTAATTTAAGTTTTCATTATTAATTAATTTGAATTTTAAGTAATAATTCATTTTAATTTTGAATATTAATACAGTTTTTTTTATTTGACTTTTAATTTTAATTATTGATTATTTTGAAATCTTAATTTTTATTATTCTTTATGCAGTGGTTTCGTTAATAAATTATCACGTAGGTACCCAGTAGATCAACTAGACTCAAATCACCCTATCATTGCAACAATATATCGCTTCCCTCGATTAGGCAATGCATTTTCTTATATAGACGACGCCGGTGGTCCATTATCATATAAAAGATGCATAATACAAAGTTCGTTTGCAATATGAAGCATTAACAGTTTAGTACACATTAATAAGTGTATTCCATGTATGTTGATTTAATTACCACGCCTTTATATTACAAATTTAATGCTATTTGTAATTTATACTTTATATTTTTACAAGTTTTTACGCACTACATTTTTGTACACTTATATTTTAATATTTTTACAAATTGTCATACTTTTTATATTTTTTTGTTTAATTTACGTAAGTTTTTTTTTATATTTTTCATGCTTTTACCTTTTTATGCTCTATAAGCTTTTTAAGGTCATTTTATAAATATTTTCCAGTCGTAAAAACTGCAAATATTTCAATAAATACAAACTCTTTTTGTGCCATCAATCTTCTAATAAATGTAACATAAATAGAAAAGGAGGATAAAATAGCAACTGTAAAACTATCGTCTCTATACTTAAATTTTTTATAAAACTGTGCTCATCTGAAGCGACCTGCCAGGTAAGTATGTTTTTCTGTATCTGTGTGTACATAATTAGATAAAGAATGGGAAGTAATATTTTTACAGCGCCCTTGAGGTGATTTTTCAAAAAAACGGCGTTAATCATCCAATTATTATTATTATTATATGTTTTTATACTTTATCATATTTACACTTTATACTTTTTTTTTAAATTAATACTTTTATTTTTTTCTTTTATGTTAGTTTATATTTTATGTTTTGTTTGTTCGTTATCGTAGTTGTGTTTACACTTTATACTAATGGCACATATATAAAAATATGAATATGTCGTTTGAAAAACAGAAGATGGAAAATGAAAGATGGGGAAAAACAGTTAAAGACGCTGTTCATTCTTCATCATAATTTTATGACAAAGTGTTTGTGTTTTATTTTAATAAAATTTTAATTTTTTATCCCCATTCTTCATCAAATATAATTGCTTGAATACAAATGGGTCATTTTAAAAATCTACCCTGACTAAAACAGTGAGAGTGGAAAATATTACATTTTTCTGTTTTTTCCCGTGCGGGTACCTAAGATTTTCGTTGCAATATATTTTTTGTTTGTTTATTTGCTTACTGAAATCATTTGTTAGTGTCAACTGCACGTCAAAAATACAACTCCCAGATCGGCATCAGAATAATATGCGTTTGCCCTTTAACGAAAAAATAACCTACGACCTTTAAACTAAAAAATAAAAAAATAAAACAAATTCGCTTACCACTACTATACGCAGTCCGTCGTAGTTTTCTTATGTGAGTTCAAGGTCATGGAAACACATCATATTATCCATGTTTACCGACTCAAAGCATTCTGAAAATAATCCATTCAAATAAACCGCTGAGCAGGGAATCTAATTTCACTGGTGGGATCGTCTAATTACATTCTACTTCCGTTATAGGGCATATCAAATGGATTGAGATGGTTATATAATAATGATTATAAATAAATAATATGTTTTCTGAAGTTACGATTGATTGGATCAGAAATAATTCAAAATAATAAATCTCATTCTCCGTGCAAGACCGTGACCCTAAGCAACAAAACTCCCAAACTCATATGAACAAAGGCATGATATTCCTTAAATAATTAAAAATGTACTTTGTTAACACCGCTTTTATAAAAATAAATAAATATCTCTACATGTTTCGATAGCAATGCAAGTTTGTAATGATTGCAACTATTTTTACATGGGAAAGACTTCTAGAAATTTCAGTATTAGAGTTAAGGAACACCTAAGGTATTTTAGAAACCAATCATTGGTTTGATATAAATAAAGATTTAAAAATTTTACATACAAATACAACCGGTTTACAATTAGATAAATTTGATATTTTAGAAATACGAGAAAGTATTAATAGCAAAATAAATTAAATAAATAATCAAATATATTTTTAAAATAGCTCTTAAATTTATTTTCATATTAATATTAATAATAACAAAAAAAAATATTTTTATTTTTAATACAAATGTATTATTCAATATTTTATAATTATTTCGTTATTCGCATTTTTGATCAATTTTTTTTAATTTTTATTTTTTTATTATTTTTTTTTTTTAAAGAAAGACAAATATTCCCTGGTTACGAATAACCGGAAATTATTTGAAAATCTCCTACTACCATCACAGTAAGCGGAAAATATTGCTTGTGTCGTAAATGGAGGACTTCGCCAGCCGAGGAATTGAACTCACGACGCCTGGGTGAGACCCAAACGCGATGCCAACTCAGCCACTGACCGGTCAAATTACTTACCTACTTTAATTCATTTTTGTTTATGCTTTTGTATATTCTTAAATTATTGTTCTAATTTTTATCATTTGTCTATACTTGAAATTACTTTTTAGTATTCATATATTCCTGAGGATGATAGCATTGCTATCGAAACATTTAGAGATATGTATTTATTTTTTAAAAAGTGGTGTAAACAAAGTACATTTTTAATTATTTAATTAATAATGACGCCACAAAGTTACCAATCTTTTGAAGAAATTTTATTTGCATAAGATTCCCTTTATCAGTCTCAAACGCCTTTCTGTAAGAGCAGTTCTTTGGTATATAATTATATTTCAGTACATTAATAAACCTACATATTATGATATATACGCCACTAAATGGGTAGGCACCATAATATTTGACTGATTCTGCGTGAGGGAAAATCTTATTCAGAGGCAACTCATCAAATCGGATGCATCGAAAAGACTGACTGAACCATTTCGTACGAATGCTGCAAAATTTTGGGACAGCGCTCCCATTGTGATGGGCCTACATTCTTGGAATGCCCTTCCATTTGTTTTGAGGTCAAAAAGCAATTTCTAAATCTTTAAAAAAGATCTAAAATCAGATAAATTTAAAAGGGAATACAAACTTTAACAAAACAATGTAAAGCGCCCTTGAGGTGATGTTAGTCACGAAACGGCCCTATTCAAAAATTGATCATTTTAATATTATTATATTTAAATTGGCTAGAGCACATTTATAATACTTATTGCAATTTGAATGCAGGACTAATAATTGGACAACGAACGTTGGATTACATGATTGCTACCTGTTTAAGTATATTAAATGCTGAATTTAAAAAGTGTATTAAAATTAAAAACGATGAACATATTGAAGACTTCGCTAGCTGAAAGAAATTATCTGTGTTAGATTATTGATTTTTTTGATTTTTTTTTTTTAGGTTTTGTGTTGTTATATAGGTTTTATTTTATATAAATACATATATAAGTACCCAAACTGTTAGCTTATAATAAAAAGATTTTGAAAAAAAAGCACCCGCTCATCAAAGTACTGAAAAGTGGTTTATCGGGACTTTTTATCCCATTAACGTTGTCCTTTGGCTTTATAAAATTTGTAATTTTATCTGACTTACATTTCCACTATGATATTAGAAGCTTTGAATTGTGAAAATTATAACAAAGATTTCTTATTTCTTGGCTTACATTCTCCATCGCTAGACACTACTGACTTACGTTTAAAACCAGGCAATAATTATGAATATTAAAATAACACCGCGAAAGAGTGTTTCTTATTTGGTAAAACATTAGTTCCTAATTTGGTATACTCGGCCTGTCTCCTATGATGTGTTCTGTGTCGAGACAAGTGTGATTAGACATTCATTGATTTGGCACGTATTTTACGACTTCCTTTTAAAATATACTTTGGCGATCGTAAATTGTTGACACAATGTTCTCATCGTAAATTTTGAACAGTCTGTGCGACCAAAAATAGATTCACAATGCAAGTGCAACATGTTTCGGAAGCGAAGCTTCCCTCATTAAAATAAAGTTTTAAAAAATGTTTCCTCCGTTTCCCAATGTAAACAAAGTACTTCTTCTTATTAATTTTATTAATAATAAAGTCATAAAATAATTATACATCTTTTATAATTTCTTCAAACGATTGGTATTCACTTTGTGCCGCCATTATTAATTAATTAATTAAAAAATATACTTTGTTTGCACCACTTTATATATAAACATTAACATTATGTATATTTATAAAGTGGTGTAAACAAAGTATATATTTTTTTAAATTAATTAATTATACATCCATTGAAGAAATTAAATAAGTTTCCCTTAATTATAAAGTTTTTTTCCGCCAAATGAACAAGCGCTTTAATTCAACGCCCTATCGAAGTAACCATTTGTTTTTGCGTTTTTAACGAATGGTAAATGTTCCCGGGTTATGGTTATACTCTGACAATATTTGAATTCCTTATACCTACATCATTATAAGCGACACCGATGATGAAAGTGGAAACCTGATGCTTTGGACCACTCATCTACAAACCCATACGTAAAGTGCCATAGAAGCTGGAACTTTAAGCATTACTTTTTAATGCAGTACAAATGTGCGTTTTTAAATGTCTCTACTTTAAAAATCCCATTGTTATGACTTTTTCGATCGTAATTGAATATATTAATTATTTTTAGACTCCAGACATTGGGTTATCACACTAAATTCGTCTGCACACGTAATATTTAAGTCGTTGGTTCATTCATGTCACATCCGAATACTATTTATGAGACTCGATGGAGGCGTAGAATTGGTCATAAACATAATAAGTTTAGTACTGCAGAGATAATTAAATAGTTTGGGTAGCAAAGTTTTTAAATTAATAAAAAATTGCACTGGTTTTAGAAAAGGATGAATCAGGAATATTTAAAAAAAAATCTGAAAAATATTTATTTACTTATTTTATTCATTATGCCAATAGCCGAAGAATTAAATTATTGGTAGTAAAATTACAATCGATTTTGAATACTGTGCAAAATTGGTGTCGTAAAAACACCATTAATGCATTTCTTACTTCGCACAAAACGGACAATCCTAAATAATCGCACTCCTAATAAGTATGTTAAAATCAGAAGCTCTCACGAGTAAAATATGTAAAGTCTATGTTAATGTTGATCGCATAAAAGCAAAACCTCAATATTTCTGAAACATACGTTTGTCTCGAAAAGCACAGTAAGAAAAATGGTAACATTTTTATGTTTTTTTTTTTACATCTCTTATGAAATTCCATGCCATGTTTTTATTTAGGTTAGCCATTAGATATAACACTCTGGTTAACCACAGATTGCATATTCAAAAGAAGAAGGTTTATTTAGGTAGAATATTTTCAAAATGGAAAACACGAGTAGGTACCTACCTAAGAACATTATGATTTAGATATATTTTGAAAAAATAAACGTTTGGAATGAAATAAAATATTCTAATGAATGTTTTTTTTTTTTTTCGCTGTTAAATCAATTATGGCACTGGTGCCATAATTGATTTACGGTGAAATTCCAATACTTTCTTGTCAAAAGTCGCATTACTTTGTTGAATTCAGTGGTTTTTTTTTTGAGAAATTCGCGTTATTTTTGGGAATAATTGGGATATATTTAAGCAAAAACTGGTATTTTGCAACAAAAGTAGTTATGTTCCGTTGTTGGTATTTTGCAACAAAAGTTTTTATCGCATATTTTTTTTAAATTTCGTGAATTTATTTTCATATAATAAAAAAATAAAAATAAATATTTTCTATTATAAATTTGTTATTTTAAAATTATAACAAAAAATATTTTTTAATTAACACTTTTGATTAATTACTTACTTACATACCTACTTTAATCAATTTTTGTTTATGTTTATAATTTGTCTATTCTTACATTAATGTGTTCTATGTTTATCATTTGTCCTGAAGAGGAAAGCTTCTCTTTCGAAACATTTTGATGTGTTTGTATTAATATAGTTGTGATTACAAAGTAATTTTTAATTCTTTTACCAATAAATATTTAGAACACATTATATTACTTTCTTATTCTAAAAAAAATTTCGCGTCCAAATCGTTTTTTTATCATTGATTATGAATGCAGACAAGCCAGATTTTTTTTTTATGTAGGAATGCTATTGTACCATTTTTTTCCTTTTCCGTACTTAATTGCTCTGCACTTGCAATGTGAATAAAGAAATGGTGAATATTCGTCTAATTGAGACCATGAGAAATAAATAATTACTCTACGACCTTCACTCATAGTCTTTAGCTTACTTGTAACATATTCTGCAAGACGCGACGCGCTTACATTAATTAATCAGTTTTTACGTATTAATTATTACTGCTTCTACTCCTGGAGTAGCTCGCTATTATGTGTAAGAATATACATTTACGTATTGCTGGAATTGAGACCGCAACCCAGGCTTTATGTCATAGATACATGTAGCTTGACGATAAAAGTCAAATAAGTTAACCAATTGAGATGGTACTGTAAAGATGATCTGGGAAGCTGGGGGTTTAGTAATCAAACAAAGGAAGCTAATCAAGCTTGCTTGATTAATAATGACGATTGTAAACATTAATAGAATATACTCCTATATTGAAATTGAACAAACCATAAATATTTCTATATTAGAAAGGCGTAGGAAAGACTTTGATTTTATTTTCATTTTTTAAATAATTAATTGTGTTATTGACTCACCTTCTTTGTTGCAACTCATTCAGTTCAACAAAGACTCAGAAACAATGAATTGCTTTTCCTCAATAAACACTCTACTAATCATGGGTACCATTCTTCATTGTCCAGAATGTCAATATTTGTTAACTCAAGCCAGGGTCTTAAAATTTTTGGTACCAGTCTGAATGACTTTTGTAGGGCTTTACAAAATTAGAACTCGAAGACTATCATTTAAAATATCTAAAATCATGGACTCTACTAAAACCATGTTCAGGCTATAACTTGAATTTTCTCTAAAATGTATATTTTTGTCCTCTTTTTGTCATTGCTTCATGCATGTATTATGCATGTGCTATTATTTCTTTATCTCTTGTTTATTTCATTTCGTGTTGTGTATTTTGTGTAATTGGACATTGATCCGTAAATAAATAAATAGAAAAAATATATTAACGTCAAACGACAAGTCGATTAAATATAAGTTCTTACAAGTAAAATATGTCCTGTAGTACTTAAAGTAAATTTAAGCACGTGCATATGCTTAACTGATTGATATTATCCGATTTCAAAATTTTACTTTATTGTATTACATTAACTCTGCACAGGAGGTCATGGGGAAAATTATCTCTTTACGGGCGTATGTCATCTTTGGGGACGCTCGCTATTTGGTGGGTCTTTTTAAAAAAAGAATGGAGAACAAGTTCTGGGAAGGGAACAGATATGAGGGATAGGTAAAAATCTGGGGTCAGTATGTCCAGGAGTGACGGACATATTAATCCTTTTTTTTGGTGTAACAAAAATAAATTAAATAATGGTATTATTAAGTTTATCACGTATTAGAGTTTTTTCAAATTTATTTTTATTAACGCGATAGCTGTTTCAGCGTTCAAAACCATTAAAACTGCGACCTAACCAAATAGAGCAACTAGAGATCAACAAATTAACGAATGATCCTGATGTAACGTTAACAAATAAAATATGAAAAATTATCTATTTACCTGAATTTTTACGAAATCAAAACAGTATTCACACATTTAAATGCATCGCCTTAAGTGTTTTCACGTCATTATAAAACAATCAAGGAAAATCTGCCATCAATATAAGCTCGGAAAACAGATTGCAACTGTAGGTAATAACTTTTAATTACTACAATAATTTCAGAGTAAATCAGTATTTAATGAAAATATTAATAAATCAATTCAAACACAAAAAAAAAATGGGTGGGGTAGTTAAAAACATACAAGTAAATCCTCGCAATATGACCTAACCACACTTTGAACATCGAAATAGCTTTCACAACAGTAAAAGTTAAAATACTTACAGAACTTAACAATAACACTATTTTTTTTTCTATATATTTAAAATAAGTAAAACAGAGTTCTACGAATTAAACATTACAACAATAAATATATTAATCCATCCCTCCAGCTGAGGCGCGAGGTGATGGGTTCAGAAAGCCCAGTTGGACAGGTTAGGTCTCCCTCAAGCGGCCTCTTCTGATCCGGCCCGCCACGCAATTAGTGGTGCAGGCCCAACTACCGCCAAAACCTAAACAAACATTACCCCAAAAACCCGAGCACCTATGCTAAGTCACCAAACATAGCAAAACACTCGAGGTGACCTATTGCAGAGGTGTTGATTATCCCGTGCATTGTTCCCGGGGCGGCTGTCTCCATATTCCCCTCCCAAATAATTGTAAAATGTTTTTAATGCATCAAAAATCATGACCTGAGGGCGCTAGTCAAAACTGAACCAAACCAGTAGTTTTTAACCAAAATTTAAATGTTTTAAAACATAATATCAAGTTTAAGGATATTCTTTAGTTAAACGACAATCACTAAAGTAATGTTTATGGTTTCCAGGTTTCGAGTTGTTGTTGATCCATTTATACAGTAAAGCATCATCCAGCACTTTGATGAGTTCTACAATATTTAGTATTGTAGCGTGGATAATGTCGTTTTAATGATTTGTGTTATAATATTGTTTTGGTTTTCTATTTTATGTTATGTTAAACGTTTGAAAAAAATCCTTCATTGCTTAGAATCTCCATATACTTGTAATTTTTGATAATTATTTATATTATATCCTAAAATCCATGTAAAAGCCCAAATGGATGTATAATCAAATTGAAAAAAGAAGTTTTTTTCTTTTGTAAATGTTGGATTGTGATTGTTTTCGATGACAAGACATTTGAAAAATTTTGTTGCTGTATTTTGTGAATACGATCTATACTATCGATGTACCTACTTTAATATGTTTTGCAGGTGTATCATTACTACAATTTAAATTTGATTGTATGTAGGGCTATGTACAATATAATAAATAAATATTAATAACAACTTGAAGAAAATGACAAAAAAATAATTAATTCTTATCTGAATCAATAGAATAATTTAACAGTTAATTTTGTTGCATGCTCTTTCAACGATATACGTACGACAAATTTGAATTAGGAAAAAATATTTAAAACGTGTTTGTTGCCCTCATCCACCATTTTAGCCCTTCACCGTCCCTCCCTAATGCTCCCTGGGGGACGATATCCTCCGCATTGGAAATCTCTGGTGTAGATTAAATCAATAAATAGATATACAGTGTTGGTAAGACTTTATTAATTGCGGTAGTGGCCTCTGCCTATTTGCTACAAATGTTGGTTTCTAATCATTAAAATTCTCTATGTTTTCACATTGGTGTAAACTAAACATTGTTTATGTTAAATAATACATTTTCGTATAAAGAGATCACTTTATGGTTTGACATAATAATATACGAAATGAAAAAAATAATTTGTTTTCAACCACTAATTAGTGTTTGAAAACAAGTGTTTGTTGTTACATTTTATATATGGATTGTATACGTTATTGATTAACTAAGGGGGTTATACTAAGATCATGTGTATCAAAATAGATACAAGGATTACTTACTTTATAGTGTGGATTACAGGGGAATTGATTAAATTCTGTTAAAATTTATCGCCTTACCCAGCTCAGTGGTTTTTATTAATGCATACACCATTTAGCACTTAGAATCTTAACCTTTAGATTTCAAATAAATGATCTTAACCCCAATCTCAGAGTGGAAGCTGTCTAGACGTGGAATAAATTTGGTGCTTCGTAGAACGTATTAGTTACAAATTAATAAACTTGTAGAATTGTTTATTATTTTTTTTATAAATTCCGCGCTAATATAGAATAGTACAGGGTAGTTCCAACTGCCCCCAACTGTCTAGAGCTAGTGGGACTATGTAACCACCAATTTCACGGGTGTGCAATGTGCATTCTACATGAGTACATACGCACTGCCTACGCTACCATACTCACATATAAATACAAATAATATTAAAGTTTTTTTTATATATAAGTTTCTGGTATGAATCACAAAGCCGTGCGCGCCCCACCAACCCCCTATAAGAACGTTTCAAATGCAGGAACTAAGTATGCAAAATGACGCACATTCACATTCAAACGTTTTATACACAAATAGTGTACATGTGTGCATAATGCGCATTCTAGAGAAGACTTGTTTTTGTTAAGGTCAAAAAAGGCCGTGCTTTTTGGTAAACATATAGCAATCAATGACATATGTTTTTACTTTCTAATGGAATTATGATCATATTATGTTGGCTTTCTCTTGTGCAAATTGTGCGATCGAAAAAATACGTAAATTTTATGTATCCAGTAATTGGCTTATAATTTGCATACATGAAGTGGTTATTTTAATATTTAATGTGGCAGGTAATCCCAACCAACATAGGCTAAAGCCATCAGCTTAGCCATTCTTAGCGTAATATTACCATATCCGTAGTAACTTTTTTTAATGTCAATTAAATCGCTGTTTTTCCTACTGCACACCATGATTTTAAAATCTGTTCACGCCACTGAGGCCGAAGGGTATGGGCAGGAGAACAAGATGGAAAGAGGAAGGTGGGGAAGTACATGATTAGATCTGATCAACAAACACGACTAAAATTATTTCAAGCAATATTTCGATTCTTTATTCAAAGTAAGGTGATTGTCTATCGACTGGTATAACATACATTGAATTCTCTACACAGTTGGCCTGAAGCATATCTAGCCGGATTTATGATACTAAGAATAACGTTCTGAACCCTGTTTATTTGTTCTAAGGTAACTTTGGGCCCTTCACCCTAAAACAGGATTGCGAAGGTAAGAAGGGGGTGACAAATTGCGAAATAAATTAAACCCAAGAAGGGCGGGTTGGCTTTTGAAAAGAGAATTCTCCTTGTTACATCGAAGCCTGTTTCCTGATGCTAAATTAGATAGAAATAAAATTGCGGCTTAGAAAGGGACACCTAGATGGTTTGGACATAAATATATATTGTATCACAGGTAATAAACATTTACAATGAATACATAATGCATCGTAAGTGAAAAGAGTATTGATACTCCATCTGACTATATATGCTGTATTGTTTGTGAAAACAACTAAAAGTGTAAAAAATAAAAAAAATGTTAATATCCATTAAAAACTTCTTATGCTTTCTAAGATCATTTTATAAATATTTTCCAGTCTAAAAATTATAAGTATTTCAAATAAATACCAAATTTTATTGTGCCACCAATCTTCTAATAAATGTAATATCAATAGAAAATTATAAAAAGAGGATAAAATAGCAACTGTAAAAATATCATCTCAATACTTAAATTTTCTAATAAAACTGTGTTCATCTGAATATTTTTTTCGTATGTTTTTTTCTTTATCTGTTTGTACATAATTAGGTAAAGAATAGGAACTAATATTTGTATAGCGCCTTTGAGGTGATTTTTCAGAAAAATGGAGCTATACAAGTGAAGCGATTATTATTATTGTCTTACTTGCGCAGAAATTGTGGAAACCTCACGCTGCGGTGCTAGAAATGTGCCGTGGAAATGTAAAAAGTTCATGAATTTTTTTTTTAAATAACATAACCAAAAACCGAGTCATTTTACGTCAAACAAGCTGAACAATCAATATAACTATCAAAATCTGTACACGCCCAGTCAAACACCACAGAAAAATTATCAACTACAATGTCAGAAGATGATAATCAAGGCCTTTGAACTTCAGAATTATTTATGAAGGAATTGGCTAATTTCAAAACAAATTCAACTCCTATGCACAAAAACATGAATCAATCATCTCGTAAAATAATTAAATTATAAGATCGATTCAATTTGTATCTGAATAACGTGAAAAACTAAGAAATCGCTTAAATGATATTGAAACATCACATGATATAATTGAACTAAAAAACCATAATACTATCCTACGAAATACTATTTCCTAACAAGATGATGAAATTGATAGACTAACGTACTTAAGCCAAATATGCAACATCGATATAGGGGGTGTTCCTGAGTCAAGCATCGAAAATAATGTGGAAGTACCAAAAAAATATCCAAAATAATTAACTATGAATACGAGTATACCGCTATATGCTTGCAGTATGAAATAACAAATATCTACAGAATGAGACCGAAAATTTCAGAGAAAAATCCCAGATCCATAATAGCGACGTTCAACAACATTAAATCTCGTGATAACTTCCCATACAAAATCAAGGCTTACAAGAAATCCACTACCATCAACACAAATAAGTTAAATACAATGGACCTAGGAATATCACAAGACGCCAAACGCATTTACGTATCCGAACACTTTTTCACAAAAAAGGGAAACTTTCCACTATGTCAAACAAAAAAAAATCCCCTAGATAACAACTATAAACACTCTTGGATGACTTCAGGATGAATTCTACTAAGGCAAACAGTCAAAATTATTACAATAAACAATGTCCTTGATATCGATCGAGTAAAACGTCTATTACTGTGACCGACGATAAAAGATGTCAACTTTTACTGAGCTACAAAACGTTAATCAATCAGTTAATATCATTTCCATTACAAGTTTTTTTTATATGAGTCATACCACTAACAATGCACATACCCAAAATAATGCATTCTTACTTTGGTAGTTTTCTCTTGTATCAGCACAATTATTGTAATATTGTAATAATTGCTAATCTCACCGATCAATATTCTTACTACACTTTACCCTCTTTGGCACAAACTAAGTTTTTTTATACCCTCTGAGAAAAAATCAGATCATTCCGTAAAGATTATTTTCCTTGCAAGTTTTTATATGAGTGATACCACTAATAGATATACGCTAAGTAACGTATTCTCACTTTCTTCGGTAATTTTCTCATGGAACACCATAATCATTTAAATGATGCTAGCCTCACTGTTAAATATTCTTACCATACTTTACCTTCTTTGGTCGAAACTCATGCTTTTTAAATATCCTTTAAAAAAAAGTAGATCATTCCGTAAATACTATATTACTCACAAATTTGTATTACTAATAGTAGTGTGCTTATTACTCAAAATAATGTGTTCATACTTTCATTAACAGATTCCTCTGGTTTTAACATAATTCCTGTAAAAATATGCAATTTCATGCTTCACTATTCTATATTCTCACCATATAAACAAATAACACCTATTTTATTAACACAAATATTCCTCAATAGCAACAATATTTGCAGTTATATTTTCTTTCAAGGTTTACTGGCAACACTTAATACATTTATCTCAAAACTTGGTAAGAAATTTATTGCAAATGCTAAAGCTCCGTTTTAATGACATCTTTGTTCAATCATTGAAGAAAATAATATTAACAAACCTAAAATGAAAGATGAAATCGGACAAAAGGACAGAAACTAAAAATATTTCAGTCGCATCTGGGACTCGAACCCAGGTCCTCTGCCTATCCGGGGCAATGCTCAACCGACTTAGCTAATGAGACAAGTTATAAATATTTTTAGTTTTTGTCCTTTTGTCCGATTTCATCTTTCATTTTAGGTTTGTTAATATTATTTTCTTCAATGATTAAATATTACAATGAGGTTTTTAAATCTCAATAAAAATAATTAATAATTAAAAAAAAAAAAAACATCTTTGTTCATTTCACATATCATTATAACTGTTTATTTTATTTTAAAATACATAATTAAGAGTTTTTTTAGTCAAAACAAATGATTGATATTAATTTACAAATATAAAACCATGCAAACCAATAATCCCTTTCATACGTACACACGTAAACACATACACACGAATATATACATATTTATTCACATATATTTACGTATATATACACAAATGTGCACACATATACACACACCCTTGCGCATACACATATATACAAATACACACACACACATATACATGCACATAAACATATATCCCCACACATCTATACAATATACGAGTATACACCTCTAAATCAATATGAGAAATAGACTACTGACACTATCACAATCACGCATGTATGCACATATGTGCACATGTGTGCATGCATGCACATATATAAAAAAAGTTATACATATTTTTTATGATCTATCCTGCATATCTTTTTTTTTATTTCTGTCCTCTACTTTCTTCTATAATTTTTCCAATTTTCAACATGTTTATATACTAAATCCATATATTTACACTTAACGTCATACAGAATAATTATACTCCATTGGTCACAATGAAACAGGCAGCCGCCTAGTATGGTGATCTAATGCATATACTCCATGTAACTGTCTCCATTAAATATCATGTATTTTATAAACAAACTAAAAATTAAACAATTATATAAGGATGGAAAAAGGCTGTCAAGTGAATGTAGGATACTCAAGTGGATGAAATAAGAAGTATGGATTCCCCCAAGAAGTCTAGAGATAGGTTGTATCTATTTTTACGAAGGGTTTGTTAAGATAATACGTAATAATAAACAAGATAAACAAATGGACGTTAATGTTAATTACAGCGAAGTAATGGAGACGGTTATTCCGGAAAATATTATGATGCTCAAGTTAATGAATTAAAATGGATGTTAATGTTTATCAATAGCGAAGTAATGGAGACGGTTTGTCCGGAACATAATACTACTATTTGCGCATAATGAATTAAAATGTTGGCGATATTTCAATGAGAAAAATCGTGTACAAATAAATCAATGACCTGAGTTGGGTGATGTCAACAGATGATATTTCAAAACGGTGTAATTTACATAGTTTCCGGAATCTTATTGTGTAAGAGGAAAACTATTGAATTTTCATTTACGTCGGTGAAATCGGGAAAAATGAAGAAGAAAAGAAAAGGTGCATTTCAGGTTTTGAACAAATTGTACTCAGCAGAAAAGCACTTCTGCCATATTTTTGTGGTTGATAACTGATATCAATTTGATGGAAAGCTTAGATAGATCTAGAATCGGCAATTAACGGAGACCTTTCAATAAAAAAAATAAAAATAAAATATCGCTGATAGCCTCAACTTAAGATGTTATAAAATATCAAACTGTCATGTTTTTATTCATTTATGATTTTTTGTTTCATATATCGAGAATAATACTTGTTATAACATAATAAGGGCTTCAGTGATTGAGTGGTTACGAAGATTGTATACGAATCTGGAGGTTTTAAATCCCGGTATCTACATCTACATCGGCAACTAACTACGCTTCGGTGCATTACAAAAGACAATAAACAGCTAGTATTAGCGTCGCAGCGACCGAATATTTTAAAATTTGTCCAAAAAAATTTCCAACTTCGGACTCGAATTTCTCGAAAATGAAAGCTAAAAATCAAAAAAGTTATTCTTACTACAAAATGAAATTCCAAATGTGATGTAGATCTACCATTTTCCACTTGTACTTGTAGTTTCCGGACACCGTATATAAATAAATGTTTGAAAATGAATAAAATGCGTATATGTGAAAATACATTATAATGTACCTAAGAGTGTGAAGGTCTATCATTATCTTTTCCATCTATCCCTGCTGAAAATGCATAAAAAAAATAAAAAACTAATTTTATTTATTTACTAACAAAATCAATGCCATGAGTAATCAATCAAAATCATTATGGGACTGTTAATTATTTGTACAAAATATTTGGTTTTAACAGGTTTTCAAGCCAAATATTTATATGAATACAAAAAATAAATAAAAATATATATTCTAAGAACAGGAAAAAACATAAACAAATGTACAGTCTCGAAATATACAGATATATTTTATTTAAATAATTAACAGTTAAAAGAAATAAAGTAAAAAATATTGAAATAAAGTACGAATTACTTGCAAGGTAGAAAAGATTTATCATTTCATTTTCAAACAAATGTATTTTTTTAAGTAAGTTTTTAGTCACAAATTGGAGCTTAAGAACGACAAGAGGCAATAAAGACGGAATACATTTTATGAAAATGTATTATTAAACCCTTAACAAAATATTTATGTGGGGGACGTCGTTAAGAATGAAATTGCCTTGAACACGCGAACGGAAAACATTGTTTTTCTTAAGAGAAAACACAACATAATGTACTGTACTTTTAAACTTTAAAGTTGTTTTAGTTCTGAAGTTCTTAATTAGATAGATAAGTCAAATTCCGAGATGAAATAATTTGATTATTTTCAAATACTTGGATTGAGGTTAGCTTTAGGTACATTTTAAAATTCTTCAGCTTTTACAGATTTCGAGCTTCTTTCCTATGGAATTAAAATACGTACATATTTTTAAACATTTAACGTCAGAGGAATTTCGGCTTGTTACTAAGGTACAATTAACGGATATTATTTCTTATTTGACTAAAAGACGAAAAAATTTAATAAATATAAATGCATGGCATTAGATTGAGCAAGTATAATAATTACACCCCAAAACATTTAACCCGTCGAGTCTTTTTTCGAGATATTTCTCCCAGAAAACAAATAGCCGTAGAATCTTTTTGAGGGATATTTCTCCCAGCCCGACACGGACTTATAAAATTCATGTTATCTCATTTTGTACTATAGTAGTTATATGATTTGACCTTTGTTAAAAAGGGAAAAAATAAAGCTTAGCATGCGTATTTACGAAAAATTATCATTTATTCTAAGAAAGACTCAAGGAGCTAACCTGTACTCCATTCATAGATATTTCTCTAACAGTAGCGTAGAAAAGCTTCGTGTTTGCATATATGTAAAGTAACACAGGTGAAAATAAATACAATTTTTCGTTATTTCTTGGACATTAACTATGTAACAATTTTTAGGCATTTTGTTTTTGAAGAGATTTATTTTTTAATATGCATTTGTTACTTAATTTTGATAATTTGCTACCGGTTTCTATACGTCAGTGTCATCAATTAGCGTTCTTTAAAGTAACTTAATATAAACAAGTACAGACGTTAAATTAGACATTGATAGATGGGGGTAATAATATAGAAGGGGAGGGGTGAAAGGAGTCAAAATAAGGAAAAATTGTTAAAATATGTATTTAGATACTGTCTGTAATTTTCTCTAAATATATATTTTAACCATGTTTCCTTATTTTTGACTCCCTTAACTACCCCCACCAAATAATAAAAATTTGCATCTGTATTTTTATTAGTTTTAACAACCCCAGTTCATGACACGGATGGTGGATTTGTAAAAACCGGTAGCAAATTATTCAAAGTAAGTAATAAATTATTCAAAGTAAGTGCCAAATTATTCAAAGCAAGTAACAAATTTGTCAAAGAAAGTAACAATTTTTTTTCAAAGTAGTCTAACACTAACTCGTTAATTATGTCAGGGAATGTCAAATAATAGTTAAAAGTTAAATTATGTACGGCAAATTTGTGTTCCAACCTAATTGTGTATATAACTGTTTATTGGCAATTCAAGTACAATTTCATATCATATAAGGTCTTTCCTTACTCTAGCGAGGGGTAGGCACCAGGCGGAAGTGTCCGTAAAATCATTCCCGCCTTCTCGGCCGGCAACTTTCTTCTTCTAATCTAATATGCATATTGGCCTTGAAGTAGTTAAAAAACTATTTCTTCAAAGTAAGTAACAAATGCACATTTTAAAATAAAACTCTTCAAATCGAAAATAACCCTGGTAGAAATAATTTATTTGTTTTAGTTTTTAAAATGTATAATACTGAGGATGCTAAAATTTGTCAATTTCGCTGTATAATCTGTGCTAAATTTGTTTTTCACGCATAACCTAAATACCTTATTCAAAATTATGGTTATTTTCTAGATTTAATCGAAGATATAATCAATTAATACAGCTATGTAATAATAATAAATGATAATACAGCTATGTACCCCAGCAAAAAAATAATATGAAATAATTAGTTTGTTTTTGTAACTTTTTAATACATATATATCAACATGTTTCAGAAGCGAATCTTCCCTCATCAGTATACTGTACTTATACTATTTACCCTGACGAGGGAAGATTCGCTTTCGAAACATCTTGATATTTATATTTTAAACAGTGATGTATTTCATATTATTTTTATTAATAATGACGCCACAAAATAACTGTCCATCTTAGTGGCGGCTCGTGACTTTTGAGGGGCACAGCATGAAATTTTGAAATAAAATAAAATTCATTTTCAGCTAAAACAACATCAATAGAGTCGTATTTTTCAATCTTAGCAATCTAGCTCACTCAAAAGTCACGATCCGCCACTGGTCCATCTATTGAAGAAAAATATATGCATTTTTGTAAAGTTTTTACATAATGTAAATTAGAAGTTAAAGCACAGAAATCGATAGAATATTGTGTTTGTATCATGGCAGAAGAGATATATTTTCGATTTTTCGACGATCTATAGCATTCATTTCGAATAAAGGCGAAAGATTTCGCAATACTTTTACGCGATTTTGGTTGCTAGTATGGAGGACTGTTTTCGAATTATTTTTACAAAAATACTGTTTTTTGGCTTGTTGAAATCAACATGTTTTCTCGGATGAAATTTTTTTCCCAAAATAAAAAGAAACATTTTTACGCATTCTGTGGTTGGATTTTGTGCTTGGATGGGTACTTTATTCGATTAGCCGCGAGCTTTTCTCAAAGCATGTCCCTTTGTGATTTGTTTGTATGAAATATTCTAGAACGTTATCTGGAGTGGGTAACGAGAATTACCCTTTACGTATCGGTTTAGAAATTTACGTGTGATTTAACAAATAAGGTTTTTTTTTTCTTGTTAAAAATATATTGTTCAATTTTGGCATAACGTATTTATGTTTAAACCCCATTGTAATGAATTTTTAATAATTGAACATAATTTTAACAACACTCAAAATGAAATACAGAAACGAAGACATACCAAAGAATAAGATAACGGTAGCAACTGTTACTCTAATACTGACCTACAGCTACCTCAACGCATCCCTTCAATTTTATTGGTATACGGATTGGGGTAACTGTAGCTCAGTGGATCAGAGCGCAAGGTCCCGGATAGATCGTGAGGTCTTCGATTCGAGTACCAGCTGTTACCGTTATCTTTTTGTTTTCGGTTTTATTCTTCGCTTTGAGAATTGTCAATATTATCTTTAATGGTTAAAAAAATAAAAAATATATATGACCTCTGAATTTTGAGCCGATGATATTAAGGGGAACGGCTGCGTTGCCTGTTTCATACAAAACTGAATTTTGGATTGGAGGACAAAATACCTATCCAAACTGAATGATGCATTTTTTTTTAATTAAAGGTTTAGTAAATATCTAGTATGCACGAGAAAAAGTATGGGCCAAGAACAAAAAAAAATCTTAATTTTAGAGGCAGCTTAGAAAATTATTTGCCGGTTTTTCGTATTTTTTGTATAAAATACCATATACCCCATGTAAATATGATTACATAAATAAAAATATAAAAACAAAACATTAAAAAAAAAACTTTTTTCGGGTCAATATTTGTGTTCCAAAGAAAATTGGTCATTTTTAATTTAATTTAAAGTCCACAATAATGTTTATTTTAATATATAGTAATATTTAAAAAAATCTTAGATAACCGTTAGCCCCCAAATAATTGTTGAACGTGCCTCTAAAATCGCGAAAAATTAATTCCTTTAATGGCCTATATTTCATAATGTAAAACAAAAATAAATAAATTACTTCTAATGCGTACTAGATATTTACTATACTTTTTGATGAAAACGAAGATCGTTATGTTTAGGTGAGTATTTTGGCCTCAAATCCAAAATTAAGTTTTCTATGAAACAGGCCGCGCAACCGTTCCCCTTAACTGCTCTGCAACGGGAGTTGTTTTTCGTATCACTTTTAATCGATCAACTGAAAAAGAAAACGACTTGTAGGTCGGCATCCCTGTTGATTGTGAACCCACAGAGCAGTAATGATAAATGAAACTAAATAATAATGGCATCTCTAATGTCCGTACGATGTAATGACGCATTCGACTAATTATACGAACGTAACCTAATAACGTTAATGTCGAATACAGAGTGAATATCTTTTGTTATGTTCGATTTTACACAGTTTTCGTTAGCCAAATTAACGGAATTGCTGCTACGTTCGACAATTTTGATATGCGGTACTTAAAACATCGATGTACTCGATTGTTTCGTAATTAAATTATTTAATTAGACCAAATCGATATGCGCACGTTTTTGACAGTAGTTTGACAAGTATAAATTTGTATTTGAATTTTGTTAATGTAAATACAAATATGGAATATACCTAGGCACTTTACTGGTAGTACACTGTAAGCTCTCTCCGCCGCCATCTTTTTCATAAATGACCAGTAGCGGTTCGTGGTTTAAATCACTGGGAGCTTAACAATAAAGCGATTTAAAAAAAGAAAAAAAAACCTTTGAGTAGCTTTTCTTCTTCGTCGAATATTATATATTATGCAGTCACTTCTTTTCAAAAGTAAGTATGTAGAGGTAGGAATTAGGTATAAAATAAGCATAAGTATAAGTATTATTTTTATTCAAAAACAAATGAAAAGGCGAATGACATTAAACAAATTACACATTTCTTACAATGCAAAAGATTCTAATCTAACTTTCCATTAAAAAGCTTTTTAAAGTTTAAATTATTATGAGATATTCCGTATAAACCACTATTTAAAAAAAGAATTACCAACATGTTTCGAAACAAATTTATTCCCTCATCAGATTATAAAGTGTACAGCATACTTTGTATCCTTATGACGGACGCACTGATTTCGAAACATGTCGATATTCTCTTCAATAAATGTACGATTATTTTTTGGGATCAATTATTAATAAAATCACAAGATATTCTTTTGTATACGTATCAATATATTTGGTATGTATATAGCAATAAACTGATTACAAAGTAATTTTTAATTAATTTAGACGACACAAGGTGAATACCAATCTTATGAAGAAATTCTTTGTTTACACCACTGTTAAAATATGTTTTTTATGTTGATGTTTATTTATTAATTAGTTGTTTATACAAAATGCCTCTTAATAAATTCGTTGAAACTGATGCCACAGTTTGAATTTTTCTTAATTCTGTGAAAGTGACTATATTAAGGTTTTTATTTTTAAAAGTCACAATAAAATGGAATTCCAACTAGAATAATTAACTGATTCAAAATTATAAACATAATTAAATACTAAAGCAATATCAATAGGATTCACGGAATGAAATAGAAAAAAAACACAGAAAAGAAGAATAAAATTGCCTTTTCCCATAGAAATAATGCATATTGCAACTGACGCGCATTCCGTAACCGTTTGAAACCGTATTTACCTTGTATGAAATATCTCTTAGGTTAATTAGGTCCTTAAGTGCAAAACTGATGCCACAGTGTGATTTTTTCTTAATTGAGAAAGTGACTATATTAAGGTTTTTATTTTTAAAAGTCACAATAAAATGGAATTCCAACTAGAATAATTAACTGATTCAAAATTATAAACGACGAAATAATTAAATACTAAAGCAATATCAATAGGATTCACGGAATGAAATAGAAAAAAAAACACAGAAAAGAAGAATAAAATTGCTTATTCCCACAGAAATAATGCATGTTGCCACTGACGCGCATTCCGTAACCGTTTGAAACCGTATTTACCTTGTATAAAATATCTCTTAGGTTATTTAGCTCCTTAAGTGCAATTCTGCATTCGCACATATGGAACGCCGCGCCGTGTTCCTATTGGTGGATATTTTACTATAAAATCGTGACGCGCTGCTTAAGTATTTTGACGCGCCGTTCAAACTGTAGTTATATTATAAACTAAATGAATCTTATCCGCCGTAATTTTTCTTTGAGAGTTCATTGGACAACCTCCCATTAGAGAAAACCGCCACGACGTATTATTATAGGAAAGGAGGTCACATTAGAGCTCTCAATGACATATTGAATGGGTTTGAATTTAAAAAAAATGGGATATCTTCAAGCATTGTTGCTTTTACATATGAAAATCCATATATTTGTTATTGTCTGGAATATTGGAAGTTCTGATATCGACCATTGAAGTATGTTTATGATAACATTCAATAACGTTCAATGTTAGCCCAATGGTAACCCAAAATAATAATATTTCTGTCAAATACAAATGGGTATGGGAGGTGGGTATGGGTACCGTCGCCCCGGGAACCATTCATTGGATAACCAACACCCCTGCCAAGGGTCACCCCAAGTGGTTCACTACGTTTGGTGACTAAGCATGGCCTCCGGGTTCATGGAGTGAGGTTTGTTCAGGTCTTGGCGGCGGATTCGTCTTCCCATCAACTATGTGGCGTGTCAGATCGGGAGAGGCCGATTGAGGAATACCCTTTGACCTCTCCACCCGGACTCTCGCGACCAATCGCCTTGCACCGCAGTGGGAGGTATGATTTCATACGTCCATCAATCCTGGACATACTGACCCCCAAATGTCTACCCACCCCTTATCCAATTTTCCTTCCCAGAACATTCTCTCCTTACTTTTCCCAAAAAGACCACCCACGAAGCATCCTCTAATATAACATAGGTCCTGAGAGAAATTATTTTCCTCAGGTCCTTCATCTATGTGTAGATAATGTTAAAAAAATGTGTTATGAATTCTAAGATTCAATCGAAGACCAAAAAATCATAAAAGCAGTTCTCCGCTCCTAGCATAAATATATTTTTCTAGCGATTTCCATGTTTTAATACGTAATTTATATTCTCTAAATAACTCGCAACGAATGCTCATATATTTTCTAGCTATCTCAGAGAGCCGACTAAATTGAGATGTTCGTACATTACTCTATCGATTTCCATGTAGTAAATTCTAATTTACATCCGCTATCTTGAACATCCGTTTTCCGGCCACCTCACGGGCCGGCTAAATTATGATGTACTAAATTAAATTAATGTGGGCATTGAGGAGATTCAATTCGTAAAAATCGAATGAAACCCCACAGATTTTTCAAACAGGTTGTAATTTCCCAGACGCCCGTTTTAATTTATGCAAAAAACATCGCCAAAGTGCATGTTTTCATTTGAAAAGTTCAAGCACAAAAATGTTTCATTTATTTGACTATCATAGTGTAAAAAAATTAAATTGCCACATTATACAATAAAACCAAATCCGGAAAGAGCTTCGTAAGTTAGAGATTTTTCAGATCAAAATATTTTTTCAATAGGAAAGACACATTATTTTTTTCAAGGCTCATAAAAAATGATTGATTAAAGCAACGTTCAGGATGTGTTCTGTTTGAAGTATTTAATTAAATCATAAATAAAATATCTAGGCAATCGTCAATATTCAAACCAAAAACACGTGATTTTACATTACTTCGCATCGCCTTAAGGAAATGATGTATTGGAAAGCGATAGAAAAATGTATTCATATTAGGACAGTATAGCTGAATGACTATTTTTTAGATTTTTAACAATTAGATCTTCGTTTACGTTTTAGTTCACTAATAAATAAAGAAAATGACAAAGCTTTCTGGAATTGTTAACCTAACTAAATTCACAGAAAGCTTAAAAATAAGATATTATTTTATAAATATATTGGAAATTGAAGCTAATATTTTTTTTTATGATGACACTAAGATATAGGATTATCAATAAAAAAATGATAAAATCAATTTTATTTAATGATTTAACGTTTCACCTAGTTATTTGAAGTCAGTTCCTTTTGTTATTTGTACCTAATTTATATTTGGTTATTCACACCTTTATCTTGTACTGAATTGAAAAAAATTAATGATAAATTCCTTATATTGTCGTAGAAAGCAATTACTTTGTGGTTTGACATATATATTGAATGAAACAAACACTTTGCCTTAAACAACTAATTTACGTTAGTAAAATTCAAAACTGCTGTTTTAAATTATTCCCTGGTGAAGCTTTAGATAAGCAAAACCGGTTAGTGTTAATTTAAAAATAATTTGTTTAAAACCAACTGTATGAGAAATTCTTTTTTCACACCACTGATTAATATAAAAAAATATCAACATGTTTCGGAAGCGATGCTTCCCTCGTCGGGTAAAACAAAGAATAAACAAAGAATTTCTTAAATGAATTAAAAAATATACTTAGCATTCACCATTTTATAAATATACATTGACATCTCTACATGTTTTTCAGCATCAGGAATATATAAATACAAAAAAATAATTTCAAGTATAGACAAATGATAAAAATAATAACACAGTAATGTAAGACTTGACAAATTATAAACATGAACAAAAATTGATTAAAGTAACCAAAAATTGATTAAAGTAACAAAAATTGATTAAAGTAACAAAAATTGATTAAAGTAACAAAAATTGATTAAAATAATAAAAATTTAATAAAGTAACAAAAATTGATTAAAGTAACAAAAATTGATTAAAGTAACAAAAATTGATTAAAGTAACAAAAATTGATTAAAGTAACAAAAATTGATTAAAGTAACAAAAATTGATTAAAGTAACAAAAATTGATTAAAGTAACAAAAATTGATTAAAGTAACAAAAATTGATTAAAGTAACAAACATTGATTAAAATAATAAAAATTGATTAAATTAAGTAATTAATAAAAAATGCTAATAAAAAAATATATTATTACTAAGTGTATTTTTAAATTAACTAATTAATAATGACGCCACAAAGTGAATACCAATCGTTTGAAGAAATTATAAAAGAGTTTCTTATTCATTTTATTAATAATAATGCAACATAATAATTACACATTTCTTCAAAAGTTGCGTAATCACGTATATAATAGATCTGTTATTTTCTTAATGTATTTGGTAAGGTTAGGTAGTATAAAGCGCATTTGAGGTGAGCGTTTGCAAAACTACGCTATAGATATTTAGTTTTGTTATTAATATTAATACCAGGTCCATATAAAACAGAGTTCTACTAAAAATGATCCAGTTGTTTGTGGTCTAAAAGTCATATTTATTACGATTCTCCATAAATCCTTCGCAAAACCTTAAAAAACATCCCCTTTTTAAGAAAAAAATAAGTTAATATGAGGGTTTCAGCTTTTCATTTTCATTATGACTTTTCTTGACAATGAACATTATTTAAAAAATATATTTTCAGGCCGCTCATATTTCAGAGCAGATGAAAAAAGTATTGTCTAATGCAGGTGTCTTGCGTCCCTCATAAGAAATAGGTTAATAAATTCTCATGTTGGTCACACCGCATTCACAGTTCGTGAACGTACTAGTTCATAAATATTTTGATAATGCCGAGTTGTGTTACGACTATGTGACAAAATAATGGGCGGTGAAAAAACTTTAAAAAGATTAATGGTCCCACATTTCATCGGTGGGAGGATAATATCACTGTGATATCTTTTTGTGTATTTAATTAGTTTCCGTAGATACATTTCAGCAACAAAGAACGCCATAAATGCTGACAACCAATATACTATATATATTTTTTGTTGCAGTAAAAATTATTGAGTTTGCTTGCTTTTATTATTAAAAAATGTTGATGCTTTAGATTCCAATGGAAAAAATAAACTTATAGTAAATCATAATTCTATACGAAAATAGTGTATAAATACTAAGCGAGTCATTAAAAAAAGAGGTTTCAATTTTATTCTGGGGTGTTATTAAGTTTAAGCTCTAGGCGTCATCGAATAGAATCTAAAACCCAGCTCTCAAGATGTGATTAAAAATAGATTATGATTAAAGCAGAGATCTCGGTAGGTGCCATCTAACTGTGTGGCTAGTGTGTATAAAATAAAATTCCTCAAATCAAAAAAATAAGTTCCAGGGTCCAAGCTGAACAAATAATATTTTTGAGAGGTTTTGTCACAAAAAGGGATCAAATAAGAAGCTCGATGATTTGGGAGGAACTAAACATCGAACCACTGCTACTCTTCATAGAATAGTTGCAATTGAGGTGGCATGATCGCGTAATAAGAATGCCGTAAGATCAATTTCCACAGAATATTCTGAGTGCTATTGCAGAGGGAAGATGTCCAGTGGGCCGCCCCAGATACAGGTACGAGAAGCAACTCCAGAGGCTGTGCGAGAGACTAGACTCACCATGGATATACGCTGATGACGTATCAGTTGTCGATAATTTGTTAATATCTAAAAATGGGGTAAACATTGCCAAACACATATTGAGATGCGATGTACGCAATGGGAAGCGTAATAGAGCTCAAATAGCGCAGAGCACTGTTATTGGTATTTTGGACCCTAAAACAGTATTAAATTCATCCATACGATACTACAGCTGAAACGGGAGTTGGGTCGTATTCCTATAAGTTAACCTAAATCGGCGAAAACGGGAAATTTAAACATAGTAAGATATTCGAAAAAATATCATCTGGGGGTTCTATTGAACCCCGGAGAAGGGTTTAATGGTTAATATACGAATTTATTTTTATAAATACGAGTCAAACGGAATATTAATTTTTATTTTCGTTAAACTGCTTGGTAATAAGTGTAATTAATACAATCCATAAAACTAAATGAGGATGAGAACTAGGTACTGATGAAGAAATGTATCATTATATCGAGGAATGCTATTATTTGTCAAGATGTTGACTTTGCGAGACCGAAAGAGACATTAAATGACTAGACTGCCATGTAATTTACCACAAAGGTTATATTTTTCCAATAATTCCCGTAACATTTAGCTTTCTCACAAAATTGCTGCCAAGATACTTTATCGGGTTACAACTACTTTAGTACCATTTTTTTTCCGAAATCATCACTTGACAAAATACTGTCATATACGAATCACATTGTGAAGTCCCTTTATTGTATTACGATATTTCTCAGTAAGACTCCTAAATAACATTTCGTCACATTTCTTCACTCCCACACGTTACTTGAAAAATGTGGGAAATGTTAAAATGTGTGTTGTTAACATGTATGTATAGATCCCTTTTTTATCATTTATGTCTTTATACAATAAATTAAATTTCCAAAATTGGATTTATTATTTGACAATTTTAGTGAAATTATATAGCATAAGCATGAAAACTGCGTTTATAAAATCCTATTGTAGTTGTCATATTTTTCTTGATTATCAATCTCTTCAAATGGAGCTCTTTTAGAATTATTGTTTTATAAGTGTTTACGTCTGTATCGGACTAAAATCTCTCAATTGATAGCTTTCACATTACTCATATTTGATAAGGTCCTTTGTCTTGCTTTATTCCACTGAAATCACCCTAGACATATCTATAGCATTTAATATTAAGGTACTACCGTAAATAATTAATTTTCGGTCCTATAACGCATTTTCAAATATGTTCCTTTGTTCCTTTACTATCCCATGCATTCTTGTAGAAATAAGAATAATTTTTAATAATAAACACGTGTATAAACTGTGCGATCCTAGCCCAATAAATATGGAAGCAACTGGCCAAATCAGCCAGTTGTCGGATGACTTTCCTGAAGTCACTGTTTCATTTGCAAATCCTTACTCAATGTTCCTGAATAGGAAATCGGCAAATTATAGTCTTCATTTTAAGTACTGCAGAAGCCATAAATCCGGGGTATGTATTTTGTCATATTTAAAAAATAATCTCTCATTTTTCAAAATACTTCTAGATATTAAATATTTAAGAAAAATTTTATCTTAAACAGTTGTAATATTTTTTGCTGACATCATTTAAAATTTAATAAATGGAAATGAGCTATCGTGCTTGATTTAGCAATAATATTAATTTTAATTGCTGGACGGAGTTTTTAATTGATTTATATTTTATTTTTGTTGTGTTATGATGAAAATTGGGAAGAACCTGGCTATTCAAGTCTAGTCACCAAACAAGAGTAAAGTCATCCCAAGCAACGCAACTTCTCGATTCTGCATATTGAAAATATATATCTGAGAAATATGTGGATAACGATTAAGTCGTCTTATTCATATTTAGTGTTGATTTGAATTTTCAGAAAGCTCTCATATTTGCGCATACTAGTTAATTCTCTTACAGAGCTAGAAAATTCCTTGAGCTTATGTTTACAAGGTTCATAGAGTTTTTTTAAATTTTTTCTTTAATATGAATAATTTGCATTCATCACTTATGTAGAGCATTTAATTTATAGTACCGTACAGGAGTCCCAACTGCTCCAAAACGTTTGCAGCCAGTGAAACAATGGAATCCCCGATTTGGGTATGTTGTGAGGTTAAATAGCGTTATAATGTTTTGGAAATATTTTATGATGGTATTGTATAATGTATAGATATTATTATAAATAAATAAAAAGAGGTATCGAAATGATTTTGGAGATGTCAAATGAGTTGACAGCACCGAAGGAAGGGTTAAAATATATATTTTTTTAAATTTCTTTATTTTAAACATTTTATTAACTTCTAATGTAGTCTTATTCTGCATAATCTAACAATTGCTCTTACCTCTTAGTTAGATTTTTGCTCTTTACTAACTATATAACTAACCATAACGCCTTTCGGCAGGAGTAGGCAGAGAGAACGGAACACCGAACAACTCGATCTTGGAATACACTACTTGCTTCATTCACATTCATACATCGTTTCATAGGTTCTGTTTTGTTATTCCGACTTCCGAAATAGCCCGACTCGAGTGTTTGATTCTATTGATCATGCTATGTCTTCCCAAGGTGTCACCGAATTCTTATTCCATTGACATCCTCGTCATATATTCTCATTACAACCCTTTTTTTTAAATGACTACCTGAGTGAACTAAATACTTGAGTCGCTGCATATCAGGAGTCAAAATAACACATAATAATAAGAGTTTTTTTTACTTGAATACCGCACAAGATACTCAACTGCTCCCAACCGTCTGGAGCCAGTGAGACTATGGCATCCTCAATAGGGGAATGTTATGAGGCTGAAAGTATTGGTGAGGAGACGGAGAAGGGGAAGAGGAAGGTGGGGAAATACCTGATTATTCAAATTTGGTCATCAAACACGGTTAAAAGCCACTTCAAACAACGTTTAAATTCTAAATGCTGCTCTTTCACCAGGGCGATACTGAGAGTATCTTCCACTCCGGAACGTGCGCAAATATACTATATATTATTTTAAATGAATTAATTATGAAACAGCACAAATTACAATAATTAAATAAAATTTATTTGCGCACGCCGAGATTTGAACCTGCGACCTTCGAATTCGTAGTCGAGAGCCTTACCACTCGACCATGGAGGCCGTCAAATTTCATTTTCATTTCAATTCGTTCATTTGCTCTCCATGTCCCAACCATATAAGCGTCCCCTTCTTAATCTTACTCAATACGCTTACATAAACCTTGCAATTATGTGATGCTAAACATTTTTTACATACATATTATTTTACATTAAACCATTGTACTTTATGTGAAAATGGAAGCATTTTGCTCTATCATGGAAGTCAAAATGTCGCCATGGAAAGATGATTAAACATAATAAAATCGTGTTTCTATTCCATTCAATGGGAGTCCTGCCTTTTGATAAGAGTGATCGGATACTGAGATTGTGTCAACGGGAGAGAGACAGGCTGTCAGACGATAACATATAAATATTCACGGATGATGTTTTTCTCCCTCCTTCCATTAAAAATCACTCACTTTTATAGTTTCTTTCTCTGCTTATCTACGTACAACCACAACATTCATTAATTATACAAAAACAGGTCAATTAATTAAAATGCGGTTTATAAAAATAACTATGGCTGAAATGCACATTTTTAATTAAGTTTTTTTATAACCGTTATAGACATTTTACAAAATGAAGACAAAAAGCCCCGATAAACTACTTTTTATTAAAATTAGTTGGAAGTATTTTATATAAACCACTATTTAATATATAAATATCAACATGTTTCGGAAGCGAAGCTTTTCTTGTCAGGATACGTCTATTTTTTTTTTATGTGATACAACACAAGAGTCGCAACTGCTCCCAAGCGTCTGTAGCCAGTGAGATTCTGACATCTCCAATTGGAGTATCTTGTGATGGTGAAGGTATTGAGGAGGGAAAGGAGATCGGGGAGTAGAAAGGCGGGGAAGTACCTTGCTATTCAGATATGGTCACCGAACACGTTTAAAGCGATTTCAAGCAACGTTTCGATTCTGAATCGTGGTTTTTCACCAAGGCGACACTGAGAGTTTCTACCACTCTGGAACATGCCGCAAATATATTACATATTATTTTTAATTAATAAATTGTGAAATAACACAATTTAATCAAATAAAATTAACTTGCTCGAGTCGGGATTTGGACCCGCAACCTCGGGATTCGTTGCCAAGGATCGTAACCACTCAACCACGGAGACCGTCGTATATACCGTCTATACTGAAAAATAATGACAAGAACAAAAAAAAAAAATAAAAACATTTCCAATTTATTTTATTGAAAAAGACACCAGTGTTTTTGCATTTATTGAAAAAAAAAAACTTTTTATTAGCTGGATAAACGTGTGCTATTCTTTCAAGAGGTTGTATTTTATAAGTTTAGACTAATTTCTTAGTTATCTATATAAAATAAAACATATAGCGATAAAAAGAAATATTTCATAATAATTTAATACAATTATATCTATAGAAAATAAATTATAAAACTTAAAAAAAAGAGTTTTTGAAAATGTAATATAAACAATTTATTTAAGCCAGCCAAGTCTTCGGTATATTTATTAACTGTTTTATTTTAACTAATACAGTTTTTATTTGTTTTTTATTTTTATTTCAGAAGGTAACGTATTTAAGCAGCTAAGAATTATGTAATCCAAGGTTCTATCTCCCCATGAATCTGTATGCATAGGAATAATTAGTCCTTCATTAAAATGGAGACGAGTAAATGCGCAATTTAACAATTTTAAACAATAATATTGTTCAAGCGAAGGATGCATCGTCATATATCCGTTATCGCGAATTACTGTTTTGATTTTATTATTCATAAAAAGAAAACGAAGGTATTAGTTTTATTAAATATTTTTTAAAATATATCATACGTATTAATTAAAAAAATATGTAATTACATACCTTTTTCTTTTTTATGGGCGGATTTATTGCCTAGTGGCAATTTCTGCCAGCCAACTTTACTGGAAAAATAAACATAGTGTGATAGTATTGCGGCGTTCTCCACATATGTCAGTATGACTTTTCACACGTGATGCGTGGACAGAGTTATAAGTTTATTTGTGTAATAATTAAATTAATGTCTCAGGTAGGGATGAGATAAGGGACGGAAGGGAAAGAGGGAATTAAAGTGAATGGGATCAGAACTAACCGTTATTATATTGGTGAAAAGAATAACAAAAACTCTTCGCCCTAGCCTTGAAAATGTGCTTTTCTTTGTGGGAGCATTCCGAACTTCAGATGGCAGTTCGTTCCAGAAGCTTTTAATGAAAATGAATCAGACAAAGATGTTGCTTGGTGGATGGGAATTGAAAGGGCTCTCTCATCGCTTGAGCGAAGAGAGATCCCATGTTCAGAAAAATGAAAAACGTTCTTCAGATAATTAGGTGAAATAACAGTGTTAAGAATGTTGTATAGAAGGGAATATGTGTGTATTTTACGTCGTGTTTTGATGGGAAATAAGTGGAGTCGATTTTGGTATTCAGGGGTATGTTTATATTTGCGAAGGTAAAAAATACATATACATTATACATGTATTTTGTAGTCGCTTTATTTTGTTCATAAGACCATAATTCATATCCAGAATAGTACTTTGTATAAACTGCTTATTTATTCAGATGTCATATTGTAAACTTTACTTAATTTATCTACTCGTATATGTTTAAAGTAAAAGAGTCCCAGCTGCTTGGAATCCATGACATTTCCATTTTAGACATTTTGAAAGGTTGAAGGGAGTGTGGGAAGGACAAGAGATGTCCAAATCTGGTCCTTTAACTTATGTCCATAAACAACGTCTCTGTTTTTAATGGTTGTTTCTCACTACAGCGTTACTAAGAGTATTTACTATTCGGGAAAATATAGATACAATGCGAAAATCCAGTTTGGTACTGGAACATGCAGCAAATATACAATATATTATTTTATTATAACTACATATTCCGTAAGACAACTACTACTTGGTTTAGGCTATGTCAAAAATGATTGGCTTGCAGTCGGACAGATCGAGTTAGCATAGCACTTACGGATTTATGTATTTTCCTGAACCAGCTTTGCTTATTCCAAAAGTCTTTACTATAAATCTGTATGATTTCTCGCATAAGAAAAGTTACGTGAAGGTGAACGATAACAATATTTTTTACGTACAAACCAAATGTTTAATGTTATGTAATGTCTAACCATATAACACAATTTGTGTATAATGTCAAATCATATAGCTTTTAGGAAAAATATTAGGATTAGTTTTAAATGATTGAAATATACACATATCTACGTAATTTCCATGGAGATAAGTAATCATCTTCAAAATCTCCAAATCGGAAGCGCTCGTACGTGATTGAAAGAAACCTAAAAAATGTATTTTTGCCCTGCAACGGAAATTGCTTTGAGATTTTTTTCGCTTGAAGCCCATGCATAAACCATTATACTGTTGTTAAAACTGCCAGTCATTATTTTGTTAATATTATTCAATAGTTTAGTTTGAAAAGGCAAAGGTATGAACGTACTAAAATTGCTTTCGGCAATGTTTACATTTCCCTGAGGTAAAAAGTTATCGTCGAAATTACTTCGTGGACTTCGTGAATTTTGATCGCCTTCTTTGTCATAATTTTACTAAAACTTTTCTTATCTAATTAAAATAGAGGATTTTGAAATCTTAAACCCTTTTAATGTTAAATTTTGTTGAATTTTTTTACAAGGTACACGACTTAAAAAAATGTTAATTAACAAATTACACGCATCGAAAAATAACACGAGAAGAGGGTTATTTCCGCGAGGGCCAACTCTGGAGGCTTCCGCTAATCGAGCGATTGGTCCAATCGACTCAGCTACTAATGCAATCTGCCGTGAATTCCGAAAACCTGTTTTGAATTATTAATTTTTAATAGATTCAGTATTACGGTGTCGGTTTACTAACTATTTTTATTTACTTACTTACGTATACATCTTACAATTATTATTTTTTAAATAATTATTTTATCAATACAAGTATCAATTACAAAACTTTTTATTTAATGTATTTTCTTCAAGATACGCGACTTATTTATAAATTAATCAAGAATTTCTTATTAATGTAATTAACACATTTTTTTAAATATCCATATCAATATGTTTCGAAAGCGAAGCTTTCCTCATCATGACATAATTTTGTCAAATATAGACAGATGATAAACATAAAAAACAATAATGAAAGAATAGACAAATTATAAACATAAACAAAAATTGATTAAAGTGGGTAAGTAATTAATCAAAAATTTTAATAATATTTTTTCAGAAATTAAAAAAATATATTGTTTTTATAATTAATATTAATATGAAAATAAATTCGAGAGATACCTATTTAAGAAAAAATATTTGATATTAATCATATTTAATTGATTATTGACACTTTTTTCTAATTACTATAATTTCAAATTTGTCCAATTGTAAACCGGTTGTATTTATATGCAAAATTTTGAAACTTTTATTATTATGCGACTCATTTATTTAATAATTTTTATTAAAGATATTTTTCCATCTGTATGACATTTTACTAGCTTTCGTATTATTTTAAAAATTAAATTTCCATTCGGTATTATTGTTAACTTTTTTTTGGAAAATATTTAATTACTCGTATAAACGTTATAATTTTAACTGGGTATATACATGATCATATATATATATATATAAATTAAAGGATTTAATCAAATGCGTTCAATGACAAATTAAAATTATGTAAAATAGTGTTTTAAGCTAATAATCTGGCATTATTTTATTTCGTACAAATTTACAAACACCTCTCTTGTGATTCAGATTTCCTATAAATAATACCTCTGAATTTATATAATTTTGCATATTGTGCATCTACTTATATTGTGTTTTAATAAATCTATTTAATTATTGGAAAACGAACAAGATACCTTATTCTAGTCGCAATTAAATGCTTACTCTCCTTTATCAAAAAACTACCCCAAATAGACTAGACAGCATACTAACGTACTGCAATATGACAAGGAAATATCTGGTTTTTCAACGAATACCTTAATTAATTTCGCTTCCGACATTGTGAAAGGGTAATTTTATACATTTAAAATAAATTGTACACCCTTAATAAAGTAACAACACAATTGTGTTAATGAAAGGCTTACCTTAATTTACGAAATATTCTTGAAATTCAACCCTTGCGAGAGGGGTTTGCTGGCACATAATCACTTTAATAATTTTCTAGAAATTTCCACTTTCCAAATTTAAAACTTTCCTCCTTCATACAACTTTTTTCACTAACAGAAGAAAAGTATATCTCTTCGTAATTAAAGTTTTCTTTGTAGTTGGTAGATTGTTTTATAATATTATTCTAAATGAAGGTTGTATTATTTTGACTGAAAGATAATTAGAATTCTCTCAAACGCAAAAAACACTTCACAATTATTTCAAACGAATGACAATTAACAATTATTTTTATTTCTAATAGATACGTGTTAAATAAGTTGTTCCACATAATTTTAACAAGAGTTCACATCGTTTCTCGTTTTTAAATCGCTTTAAATAATGAAATTTATTACTTATTTATTCCAATTATTGAAAAATCTTTTTGGCATTCATAATTTAGTGTTGGAGCGTGTAATTTTACAGTTTTTCAAAAATATTTATTTGTTTTAAAGCGAACATTACATTCCTGGAAAGTTTTGTTGCACATTAAGACACATGTCGAAATAGTTGGAGCGGCGCCCGTCGAGATCGCTCGAGATCATACAGCGCAACGCGTCCGCCGCCGGTGTCGGTTGTTCACCGAATGAGGCAGAGCGCCGCGGCGCATTTTCACATTCTGAAACTGCCAGTAACTCCACGTACCAGCAGATATAGATTATTTTATGAACTGGGACTTTCAGCAGACTGATTCGTATTGAATTAAGTATAAGTATGCTATACGAATTGTTAATTTGGCGAATTAATACTGTGTGTATTAAAATTACTTCGTAGTGATATTTCACCCGAACGCTCTTCTCTCTGATAGCTTAACTGGCATTATGTATTTACTTAGATAATGTGTTCATGGTTTCTCTTCCGCATTGAATCACTTATATGATCTAAGCATTATTTCTTAATATAAAGCATGTTATCATATAATTATAAGAAAATGTATGATAAAAGGATTTACAAAAAATTATTTCATAGGTTTTTGCGAAAATAAAAACTGTATAAAAAGGCTTTATTAGAAGTTTAAATTAAAACATTACGTTATATTTCCGATAAGTTTGAATCAAGAGTATATCTTGAAATTATTGATATAAATATTAAAGATACTAAAATGATCATAATAATAAAAAATATATAAAATGATCAATAATGATTGCACAACTATTTTGTAAGGAAAACGTGAATTTTGAATTAAAAAATATATAATTGTTTGTATATATTTTTTCTAACTTATTACCGACCTGGTTTCGTTACTTCCGTAGCGTCTTTACGGCAGTTTAATACTTTTCTACGACATTAGCGATATCTGGTCGGCGATAAGTATAAGAAATAAAAATGTTTTGAAAAAAGTTTTTGTTTTATTTTATAACAATAGTGTCACATCACAAAGTTAATGCTTTATATAAATATTTATGAAACGGTTTTGGTTGTCTATAGCTGTAATATTTAGGGTGATCGGATAATTTAAATCGGTACATTTTTTAAATGATACTCGTATAAAGACTTTAAAAGTACGAAGAATAAGTAACCCGAAAACTAAATATAACTAACTAACCATCACGCCGTTGCTTCGCAGGGGTAGGCAGAAAGAACGGACAGCCAAACAACTCGATCTTGGCATACACCTCTTGTTTCATTCAGATTCATACATCATCTCATACATTCTTTTCTGTTATACTAACTTCTGAAATGGCCCAATTCGAGTATTTTATTCAGTTGATCGTGTCATGTGTTCCTAGGGCGTCCCCGACTTCTTATTACATTCACATTCGCGTCATATATTCTCCTTATACTCTTTTCATCGTTTATTTGCTCTACGTGCCCAAACCATCTAAGCGTATATTTCTTAACATTACTCATTACGTTTACATTAGCTTTGAATTCTTTGCGAATCTCAACAATCTTCATACATAGTTTTACCACACATTCGCCTCAAAGATCTCATTTTTTACAGCATTCAGTCTACTGTCATCCTTCCTCTGCCAGATCCATGCCACACTGCCATACATCGGGGTTGGTATCAGCACTGTATTGTGCACTGCTAGCTGCGCTTCTTTAAATAACCTAACCCAATTAATATTTAAAAAAAATAAATAAATCGCATTGTCCAACGACGGTAGTCGGATTAATCGTTATTGTATAATTAATTCTATTACTTTACTTGTACCGCCACGACGTACTAGTACGAGTCTAAATTGTAACAGCTTGTTCGCAGGGAAACATTTTACAAAAGGGCATAAATTTAATCTTAGTCCCCGTGCGGACGGGATGAGTTAGCTCAAATTCGTGTACGTAAATTACAAATGTTTTTTTTTCCCTTCGCTCGAGCTTTAAGGCTTTCATAGTGAAGTGGGTGAGGTTCTACAGTAGGCTTTGACACGTTCAAGAAAGATAAGAATCTTTTCATTTGATTTTCTTATTTGGTGTGGCGGATCAGATTTTGTCGCAGAACTGCTTCAGCCAACACAGTAAATTATTTATTTCTCATTTTTTATTCTTCAATCGGAGACCCATCGCTCTGACAAGCCGCCTCCGGGCGTCTCTTTCCTCCACTATTTGAATAGTTTCAGTCCATTGGAGGCTCGGTGTCTCCTCTCAAAGGAAGTTTAAAAAATGTTTTTTAATAGACAATATTCCGTGTATGGCGTGAATCTATTGACATCTCGACATATTCAAATTATGTAAATAGCATGCAACGTGACTCATATTCACTGTGTTCATCCTGTAAATACTTCAATATATTGACATATCAAACCCCTTTTCTATATTTACCGTGGATATTTTAACAGCTTTATAATTTACTACAAAAACTAAATAATACTGGTTATTTTCCTATTTTTTTTTTTAATTTTAACTGCTTCCAACCATCTGAAGTCAGTGAATCGTTAGCATTCCCAATTGGGGTTTGTTATGAGGCCGAAGGTATTGAGGAGGGGAAGGAGATGGGGAAGAAAGAAGGTAGGGAAGTACCTGGCTATTCATATCTGGTCATCAAACACAGCTAAAGCCATTTCAAGCAACGTTTCGATTCTGAATGGTGGGCTTTGATCAGGGCGATAATTACAGTATCTACCACTCTGAAATGTGACGCAAATATACTACATATTATTTCAAATAAATGATATCCGAAATAACATAATTTATATCAAATAAAATTTACTTGAGCGCGCCGGGAATTAAACCGCGGCCTCCAGATTTTTATCCAAGGATCGTAATCACTCAACTAAAAAGACCGTCAAATACTCTGGTATATACTGAGTGGTAGATACTTTCAGTATCACCCTGGTGAAAGACCACATTTCAGAATCGAAACGTGACTTGAAATGGCTTTAGCCGTGGTTTATGGGCAGATCTTTATAGCCAGATACTTTCCTATCTTCCTCTTCCCTATCTCCTACCACTCTCCGCTACCTTCAGCCTCATAGAATACCCCAATTGGGAATGCCATGGTCTCACTGGCTCCAGACAGCTCGGAGCAGTTGGAAGTCTTATGCGGTAGTCAAATAAACAAATAAAAAATGTTTATTTATGGTTTCTTTTTGCAATTCGGTGTTATTTTTTTTATTTTTTATATGTAGACCCCACAAGAGTCCCAACTGCTCCCAACCGTCTGGAGCCAGTGAGACTATGACATCCCCAATTAGGGAATGTTGTGAGGCTGAACGTATTGGGGAGGGGAAGGAGAAGGGGAAGATAAAGGTGGGGAAATACCTGGCTATTCAAATCTGCTCACCAAATACGGCTAAAAGCCAGTCCAAGCAACGTTTCAATTCTGAATGGTGGTCTTTCACCAGGGCGATACTGAGAGTATCTTCCACTCTGGAACGTGCGCAAACATAGTACATATTATTTTTAAATCAATTAATTGTGAAACAGCACAAATTAATTAAATAAAATTTACTTGCGCACGCCGAGATTTGAACCCGCGACCTTCGGATTCGTAGTCGAGAGCCTTACCCCTCGACCATGGGGCCCTTCGAATATGTTATGAAATACAGCAATAGGCATTTCGATTTAGCGACGTGATTTAATTTTTTTTATTTAAAATGATAATTCGATTAAGTCTTGTTCAAAAAGTTCAATTATAATTTCGTACTATTTTTGGGTGAATCGATTTAACAATTTATTAATCCGGTACATCAATTTGATTAATAAAATTACAGATAAACTTACACGCATTCTCTAAATCAAGCGTTTTTGGTTAAAGGATGATTAAAAATGACGTATTCATGATATACAAGGAATTAATACAGGTGTTTAATGACGTAAAAGGGTCAGGAGAGAGATAAACGAAGAAGATAGTGTGGTGTAAGAAGCCTTTGGATCCTTTCTGATGAAAGGACAACTAGGTGTTCAATTCAAGAAGGTAGTTCACATGTAATGAATGTATGTGCCTTTCCCTGGGCAGATAGATGTTCATATATATGTTCAAGTTTGCAAAAGTGACAAGACAGCATAATACTTGTAGAGTTGGATAGAAATATTAGTGGTTAGTAACCAAACGCATATTTTTGGCCAAACAGATCAAATAAATCAGAGTACAAAATTATCTGGGATTACAGAAGCAGCTAGTATTTGAAAATGATGTCTGGAAAAAGTACATGTAACAAAAAGTATTTACACAGTAACATTAGATAAATCGTTTGAAAAACCATATTTTCATAAAATAATTTAAGTTTCTCCAGTGATGCACATAGTACACAACTTCTGACCCTGTTCAAATCTCAAGTACGTACAATGTAGAATTTGACAACAATATCTGGAATGGACCCCCAAAAAACGAGTATCTGAAAAAAATCCTTGACTCCGTATAGAAACGGGCGGTCCGTTTGGTAAATTCACCTATCTTAAGAAACGGATTGCAATCGTTAGAGCACAGACGGCAGGTGGGAATGCTGTCCTTATTCTACTGGTATTTCAATTGAAGATGCTCTGAGAAACTAGCGTCATTGATCCTTTCGGCACCGGTGGACAGTCGGGAAATGCGCCAAACGCAAGCTTAATTTGTACACGATTAATATTTGTCACATGACTCGTTCTTGTATTCAACAGCTCAACTGTGGAATGATCTGACGGCCTCTGTGTTTTTTCCTCCTACAACATGTGTCTCTTCAAGACCCAGGTTCACTACTTCCTATCCTCTAAAAGACCCTCCATACAGCATCCCTAAAACTGACATAGGCCTTGAGGTAAATTATTTTCCTCAAGGCCCCATGTGTGTAGTTACCGTAAAAAATACACAATCCTTGGCTCGAAGGCCACATCCGCCCCACTGGCCCATTTTACATAGTAAAAAACCGAAAATTTGGTAATTCCGGTAAAAAAAATCTCATACACTGAACATTACAAGGTTATAGAATGAACATGATCGCAATTTATTTATTTAGTTTTTTTTATTAATGGACCATTGTCCAATTTCACAAAATACATAAAGCGAAATGAGATAAATAAGAGCTATGGCAAAAAAGAACGGCACATCATAATTCATGAATGAAGCAATGACAAAATATACATAAGAGAGAACATTCAAGTCAATGCCTGAATAAGGTTTTGTTAGAGTCCATGATTTTGGTCATACTAAAAGATAATTGTTGAAATTTGTTTTACATCAGCCTAACAAAAATCATTTCGACTGGTACCAAAATTTCAAGGCCCTGGCTTGAGTTAAAAAGTCTCGATTTTCGGAACAGTAGTATTGATTAAGTAAAAGCAATTCATTGTTTCCGTGTCTACGGCAAGAAAAGTTGAACTAGATAAGTTGCACCAAAAAAGACGAGTCAAAAATAAATTCATTTTTAATAAATTGTTTAATATGAAATATATACATTTATGTTTTTTTTTTTACAGTGACTCCATACAAGAGACCATATGGAAAATAATTTCCCTATATCATCTTTGGGGATGTTGTGTAGGGTCTTTTACAGGATAGGAAGGAGTAAACCTGGGTCTTGAAGAGATGCATATTTTAGGAGGAAGGAAACGCAGAGGCCGGCAGATCATTCCATAATCGAGCCGTTAAATACAAGAACGAGGCGTAAAAGCGACCCGTTCTCATGTGACAAATGATAATCGTGTAACACCATTCACACCTGTGAAATTTCAAACACTATCTTACATGTAATTCAACACTCGGCACATACTAACACCACACTCAGTTATAATCACGACAAACACCAACATAACACAAGAAACCACAACAAACTACACATACCAAAAATACAATCAACAAAATATGGAGTAAAATCTTTAGAATATATAGCCTAAAAAACAATGCAATAAATAACCTAACGATATTAAAAATACAAGCCAATGAGAAAAGTCTCAAAGAAAGATGCTAAAAATCTATTATTTGAAAGAATACCTTAACGATTAGTGCTGGGATGTGTATCTGAAATAAGTGTAATTATGTAATGTCATATGTCTTAATTACAAATGATATTTATGTGTTATAAATGTTGTTAATGAACCATGAATGTTAATTATGTATTTTAAATATTGTTCCTAAAAATCTATACTCCAGGTTTTGCACGTCAGCCTGCAATGAGTTTCATAACTCTTGTGAATAAAATGCATGAAAATGTATTGTTCATTTATTAAATAAATAAATAAATAATTTTTAAAAATCACAAGTTGTTCTTTGTTTTCTTGACCTACAAAGAAATCTTTCGAAAAAAACTGATTCAGTACGTGAAAAACAGTAAACAATATTTTTATTTAGTCTCTTAGAAAAGTATTATCGTAAATGCCGTCTACCTATATTCCATATTCATCAAAAAACAGAACCATAAAATTTTATGTTATTTCTAAATCTTCAAATGACTCCCAATTCATAACATCCTCTGTGTAAGTATTCTTCCTAATGGCTTCACGAGAATTTATTTACACCGAAAACGATGGTTTTTCAAGTTTCCATAATGTATTTACTTAAGAAAATATTCAGCGGAGTAAACGGGATAAAATCCAGCAGATTAGCTCTGCTCTTGTACAAAAATTACTTAAAACTCAATTCTTTTTTCAACAAGAAAATCATTTTTTAATGCATATAATACACACATCGACTAACTGAGTTGGCATCGTGTCTGAATCTCACCCAGGCTTCATGAATTCAATTTCTCGGCTGGCATCCAATTCAAGTGCTCCATCGCGACACAATTAACGGAGAGGGTGGTAGGAGATTTTCAAATTTTGTGCGATTATACGTAAGGTGGGAATGTTTGTCTTTCTTTAAAAAAAACTCATTTACCAAAAAAAAATTTATATAAAAAGCACGACTATATCCAAAATCAGTTTTTTACGTTTAAATGCACTTTAAAATCTCAATAACTCGTGGTGAAAATCACTTTGTAAGCTAAGAAAAAGTTTACAATGAAAATTGAGCAGATATAGCCATGCAAATTTCGTGGCTCCATATTTCATCGTTCTATAATTTTTGTTACTAGACCGATATTATTTATGTTTTTCATGTACTATGTATAAAACTTTTATCAGACAATTCCCAAGAGCTTCCCTGTTTATACAATATTAAACCAAGGAACTATATCACCACCCGATTGGGTGACGTTGAGGTGGGTTAAGGAAGGGTCTATAGTAAAGGATCAGTTCATTTCGCGTCTGGATTATGTAGGCATAATATTTATGTTTAAGCATGACAGCTATTTCGCGTTGTTGAGGCGTTGTCAAACTGTCAAAATCATTCTACTTCGTTCGAGATTTCAGCGCACTTTGTGTCGTATCACATTTGAAAAATGTAACATACTCAATAAAAGAAATCGGGAAGTCACTTGCAGTCCCTAAAAAAATATCTATGCTAAGATTGTTTTAATCAAACATTCCAAAAAATCAATAAAAACAAAGAAACATTGTGTCATTGTATTATGGCCAAATTTAAAGTTACTTTTGGAAAAATGAACTATAAATATCTCTTCGCAAAAGCTCTATAATTTGCTTCCACCAGAAATAAATAAATAATATATCAATATTTTAAAAAACTAAATGAAAACCTGTGTCAAATAAATCAAAGAGGAACTTTCCAACATTTTCAAAAGAACGTCATTCTAGGTTGAAATAATCAATTTTCAAATAAAACCAAGGCCGCCTCGGTGCAGGAACTCCAAGTGAGGAGCATTATGAAAAACGTCCTGAAATATCTTGTACTATTAGCATTATAATTTGTTATTACGTAAATAGAAAAAGAAATGTGTTTTTTTTTAAAAAAAAGGGCGGATTTCAAACTGAAATTTTTGTGTTAACCTAGAATTTTTTTTTTTCACTAAAAGCTGTCCAAACCATAAGACTTTCACCAATCAACAGTTAATTCGATTTAATTGTGATACAGATGAACACCTAAATATAATACTCGTTAAGAAAAAGTCATATTTCTGATTAATTGTGTTCAGGTTTGATTGTAGATTGAATGAATTAAAAATTACTTTATATTCACCACTATTATTATGTACATATCTATATGTTTCGAAAACGATGCTTTCCTCATCAGGAATATAAGGAATACTAAAAAATAATAATTTCATGTAAATTTCAAGATATTTTTTAGTATTCTGTATATTCCTGATAAGGAAAGCATCGCTTCGGAAACATGTTGATATGTATATATTAATAAAGTGGTGATTACAAAGGAGTTATTAATTAATTTAATAATAATGGCGCCACAAAGTGAATAATGTAATAGTAACCATTATTATTCACTCCAAAAACGGTTTACATATAAAAAAAGTACTGCTAGGTAATTATTATTTCGCGTGACAGCTGTTTCGCCTTTAAACGACATTATCAATCTGTCTGAAAATGCCTTGACAATGGCAGTTTGATTATGTCTTCGGAAGGCGAAACAGCTGTCGTGCGTAATAATAATTACCCATTGGAATTTTTATTTATAAATAAACCCTTTTTTAAAGTGAATAATAATAGCGATCATAAAATTTTTTAAAATGAAAAAAATATATATTCATGTATTTTATTTTGAAAAATGACGTACTTTAAAAATACGTAATATATATATATATATATATATATATGTTTCTCTTTAAAACCATCTGAGGGCCTCCATGGTCGAGGGGTAAGGCTCTCGACTACGAATCCGAAGGTCGCGGGTTCAAATCCAGGCGTGCGCAAGTAATTTTTATTTAATTAATTTGTGTTGTTTCACAATTAATTCATTTAAAAATAATATATAGTATATTTGCGCACGTTCCAGAGTGGAAGATACTCTCAGTATCGCCCTGGTGAAAGACCACCATTCAGAATTGAAACGTTGCTTGAAATGGCTTTTAGCCGTGTTTGGTGACCAGATCTGAATAGCCAGGTATTCCCAACCTTCCTCTTCCCCTTCTCCTTCCCTTCCCCAATACCTTCAGGCTCACAACATTCCCCAATTGGGAATGCCACAGTCTCACTGGCTCCAGACGGTTGGGAGCAGTTGGGACTCTTGTGAGGTATTCATATAAAAAAATAAAAAAATTATGTTCATAGTAATATCGCAATATGTATATATATATTTCTTTAATAATAAATATATATAGTCCCTCTCTCCCCTAAAGTCTAAAAAATGTCAAATTTTTACGAATTTCCTTACAAAAAAAAACGTATTTGATTGCACTCATCTAATACAAGTGTACATTTGACTTATATTTTGTACAATTAAAAATCACAAAAACCATCATTCATTTTATATCAATGGCAAAAGGTGTTTATACCTTTTTTTAAAGTCAGATTTACGGCATTTCAGTTTTATTTCAGATGGCAAACAAATTATTTCAGTGGCTCTAACGCGCGTTTAAAGCGTATTAATTTGTTTACCAGTATTGGAATAACACGGTGGTTAGTTTACTTCTCGCGGTGGCTGTGGTACAGACTTGGTTTATTTACGGTGGGAAATTGCGGAGCTGTGGGCTTCGGTCAATCAAACGATATTTACGAGTTTGTGTGAAATGAAGCAAACGTCTTCGAATGTTCATCTGAAGAAATCGAACTCTGAATAAATTTACCGACTTTGTTTTTATTTTCTTTAACGAAGAAGAAAGAAGAGAGAAAAAGAAACACGGAGGTACAAGAAGTTACTAAAATAGTCAAGAAATATTCAAGAAGAGCCAAGAAGATGCAAGAAGTGACAGGAAGGGCCACGAAGAGACTAGAAGAAGCAAGAATATGTAAGAAGACACTAAAATTGTCAAGACAGATAAGAGTTAAGACGGAGCAAGAATAGGCAAGAAAGACTAGAAGAGGCAAGAAAATGGCAAGAAAATTACAGAAGCGAGAAGCAAGAAGCGAGAAATGAAAAACGCTGAAATTATTCATTTATTCCTGTCCATCGCAAATTCCAATAATGGCTTGCCATATAGCAGGTGCAGATGTTTAATTGACCGGTATAATACCGGTCGATTAAACTTCAGCACCCTTCCTACCGCCCCCTGGTGTACCGGTCACACCGGGACAGGAGTACTCCTGGCTGGGGTGGTACATTCGTATCGAATCTTATCGTATGTTTTAATTTTATTTAATGATGGACATGAAACAATTTGAAACAATATAAAAAAATATGGAGTAATGAATTAAAAACAGATTTTAGGTGCCACCTGGACTTGAACCCAGATCCACCACTTATCGAATGGTCGTGTTACCCATTACACCACATCATATTTATTTACCAAAAACTTTTTTTTCAAGTCATCATATATTTGGACATGTCGAGTTTCTAATAATTGGATTGACCAAAAAAATCCCCAGGGATTTTGCGGTTGCAGAAAATAGATTATCTGTTCTGTAGTTAAAAGCAGAATGTAGTTGTGCAAATTTTCAACTCAACAAAATGTTCACATTTCTTGTGGAAAGCGCAGTAAAAAAGCAAATTCAGTGGTGGAGAAACTTTTTTCGTATTTTTGAAGATATACAATGGTTTTTTCAAGCGTTTTTTGTATGACTTCTGTATCAACATGTTAATTAATTTTTTTTCTGGTTTCTCTTCTTTGATATCACGTACGGGTTTATTTAATGCATTGATTGTCTGATACTTGTGGTCGTCGTCTAGAGCTTGTATAAGTATACGAGATTTTTACGTTTAGTATGCATGTTTTCATTTATGGTGTAATCTTTATGGTGTACACAAAGAGAGAAAATTATTTCGCCTTAACAACAAAAATTCACATTTGTATTGTATGTATTTTGTAAGTTCTGACGGAGGAGAGACAAAAATTCACATTTGTATTGTATGTATTTTGTAAGTTCTGACGGAGGAGAGACAAAAATTCACATTTGTATTGTATGTATTTTGTAAGTTCTGACGGAGGAGAGACAAAAATTCACATTTGTATTGTATGTATTTTGTAAGTTCTGACGGAGGAGAGACAAAAATTCACATTTGTATTGTATGTATTTTGTAAGTTCTGACGGAGGAGAGACAAAAATTCACATTTGTATTGTATGTATTTTGTAAGTTCTGACGGAGGAGAGACAAAAATTCACATTTGTATCGTATGTATTTTGTAAGTTCTGACGGAGGAGAGACAAAAATGAACATTACATAAGAGCCCAAAAGCTTCTTCTAGATTGGGCCGCACAACGCATGTTAGCCGCCCCCAATTAGCAAGTAAGTCACTACTTGAAAAATGATGGAAAGGTCCGAATAAACTCTCATATTCAAAGTTGATTTCGTGCACGTTATTTTTCTCTTTTGGTATTTTCATTATTTATTTGCTAGTTGGGAGCCATGACAAAAAAAACGCTATGGAGAAGTAGCTAAAATTGAAATTTGATAAATGGTATTACGCAGATTGATTACCTGTACCAGTATTTAAAAGCGTTTTAAGATTATCGAAAACATTATTAAAATAAATTATCGAAAACATTATTAAAATAAATTATCGAAATCATCATTTCCTTTACATAGATAACACAGGTTTGCAAAGATATTTTTTTTTTACAGTTGCATGGGATATATTTGCTGAATTATATGTTTAAAGGTCACGGATTCTTAAAATTACTTTCATTACATCCCATCACGTATCGGTTTTATTCAAAATAATAAAATAAAATACATAAAATAAAAATACTTTTATTACATTTATTACAATGAACTAAATATAATATATTTTTTAAACAATTAATCAAAACATTGTTTCTGATATTTATGCACAATTTTAGGTCTACTCTTTTTTCTAATGAAACCGTTTCTTCTTCTCTTTGGTGCTTCTCCAAACTTTTTTCCGATTTTCTTCTCTGGTTTCTCGATTGAGCATCCAACAGTAGTTAGCTAATATATTGATATCCAATTTTTCCTAGTAACGTCTCTCGATATCACGGACATCCTGGTGAAATCTTTGACCCTGTTCTACAGTGCATGCTCTCAAGTTTTCGGGAGAACAGTCAATATGGGAATGTAAAAAATTAAATTTTTAGGTCATCCGGAAAAGTAGTCAATATGGGAGTGTAAAAAATGAACTTTTTGAGCTCATCTTGCATCATTTAGCTTCATTCACTGCCAGCATGTGTTGTACAGTGGATTAGTGGTAAGGGTCCTTAGTTTTCTCTAAAAGCTTATGCACTTCATTCTTGAAAGGGTCCCATGCTTCTTTTTCCCTTTCTTCCATTGTTTCCAAAGAGGATAAAAGTTTTCTTAGGGCCATTGAAAACTCCATATTTTAACTTGGCTTCAGATACTTTCAGAAACTTAAAACTCAAATACCTCAAACAATCCCCATCTCTTGGCATTTGACAAACTGTTTTATGAGCCCCTCTTTAATATGAAAAGGTGGTAATAATACTTTTTCTAGAGGAATCTAAATTGAATTGATGACATTTTTCTCGCGGGGGGTTAAACTGTCTCGTGGTGGTCAGTTTTTGTCCAGTGCAGCTTTCTTGCTCTACTGTACCATAAACAAAGAAGACAAAGATATTTTTTATAACCTCCATTCTGACTCAACACCATGCTTAGTATTTTGAAATCTTCCCAAACCATCCATTGATGCTCTTGATATTTTCTCCAGAATCGTAGCCAAGACATTATAGTTTTCTCCTATATGAACTGAGTGGAAGAGATGCAAATACATTTCCATTATGCAGCAAGACTGCTTCGAGGCTAGACGAATCAATGAATATGCGACATCTTGATGAATCATATTATATTACAACACACTTCATGAGCCGTTGAACATCATTACAACAAACCAGATTTCCCTCTTTGGAGAAAAACTGAGTAATTTCTCTCTCTCTCGATGCCTGTACCATGAAAATGAGGTCTCAGATGATAGCAAGTTTTTGTTATTTAGGCTTCATAGTAGTAATTCGGCTGGATCTTTTGAGAGACCTAAGTCGTTGAGCTCACTCTGAGAAAAAAGTTGAGGTACCCCGTCAACAGAAAAATCTGAGCTAGATTCATCCTGGAAAGCTAATATGTCTGAGTCTTCTGACTCACACACGATGTCATCTAAATTAAAAGGTGGCTGTTATACTGGTATTTCAAATCCATTGGACACTGGACGAATAGCTGAGTGAAGGTTAGGGTAATATGACTGACTATCAATTTTTAACCAATATCTACACCATCGTGCGACCTTCCCACTAAATCTAAAACGACATTTCCCACCTCCCCCTTTCACAACTCTCTTCAACCATTAACTTGTTTTATTTATTTATTACCAAGTCCAGCTACAAATGATAGAATTAATGTGAGAAGTCTATGTGTTAAGGCCATTTTTTTTTTTAAATACAAAATTTTAATTTAACTATGAATTTACCCTAAATACAGTTATGTAACGAAAGGTTGACCCTGAGATGAGTTCTAGCTACTCGTCTTGGCAAATAAGCCTGGCAAGCAATCGAAATGACAATCTAGTCTCCTTTAATCGAAGCAATCTTCCCAACAAGCCCTCCATTGATATGCTTGGTGTAACCTTAAGTGACCAGCTCAGGTATGGGGGGCTCCATCGAAGCCGAGTAAAGTTAGCCTCTCAGAAGCTGGGCGTATTGTACAGAGCCCGCAGATACTTTAATAGTACACAACTGCTGACCCTGTACAAATCGCAAGTGCGCCCCATTGTAGAATTTGGCAGCCACCTCTGGTCGGGAGTCCCAAAATATCTGAAAAAACCTTGACTCTGTGCAGAAACGGGCGGTCCGTTTGATAGATTCGCCTATCTTAACAAATGGGTTGCAATCTTTGGAGCACAGACGTCGGGTGGGAATGCTGTCCTTGTTCTACCGGTATTTTAATGGAAGATGCTCCGAGGAACTAGCGTCATTGATCCCTTCGGCACCGGTGCATAGTCGGGAAACACGCCAAACGCGCGCCCAACATTTGCACACGGTTGACATTTGTCACATGAGAACGGGTCGCTTCTACGACTCGTTCTTGTGTTCAACAGCTCGGCTGTGGAATGATCTGCCGGCCTCTGTGTTTCCTCCATCCTATAACATGGGTCTCTTCAAGACCCAAGTTCACTCCTTCCTATCCTCTAAAAGATCCTTCACACAGCATCCCCAAAGATGATATAGGCCTCGAGGGAAACTATTTCCTCCTTGGTCTACTGTGTGGAGTTACTGTAAAAAAAAAAAAACCACATCATTTCCCTCCATAAATTAACCAATCAGGCGATTCGAGCGCCCAATTAAACCAATCAGATCAAAATTAACAAAGCAGCAGCAAGCGACGTGAGCGCCTTTGGCAAGCTCGGTGGCGTTGTTTGCGGCCACTTGAAGCTCAGCACTTCCCGTCTGGAACCCGAAGAGATAACTGTGTCTCTGAAATGCGACTCTGAAAAAGAGGCGGCCATTTTTGTTATTAGTTATTTACGTGCAAGTACAATGCAGGCGGGCTGACAGCCGCAGCTAGACTTGCCTCTTGCTGTCAAAGCACTCAACATGGTGCCTTACCAATTATAAAAAGCCCATTAAACTCAATGTGAAGATGTCCGGCCTTGGCGTCATTGCCAGCCACCCCCGCCATTCGACCAGAACACCATGTAAGCTGATTTCCCATCTCCTCATAATGTGTTGACTTAATCCCTTGTTTCATCTGCATAACTTGGTTAGAGATTCCAATCAGAAAGAGAGAGATATTACAATAGAATCCTGCCTAGATTCAGACCTTTTTTACTGTCTACACGATTAGTCTTAACCCATCATGTTTGTCTGAGTTGCAATAAACACCGAGTGTGAAAACACTTCCCTGTACTAATTTAACGTAGAAGTAGAAACGCCCCCAACACAATTATAAGATTGCAATCGATTCGCTACCCTGTATGATAAGAAGTTGATGTCCCCTGCCGATCTGAGCTAAGCTAATGTCCGGAGCAGACTTCAACATCGAGGAAACCACCTCCAGGGTAAGTCCTGCAGATTGTAATTGTCTCCCATAACTTCCCCTGTAACCCAACCTTTCTCTTCCCCGTTTCATCTTTCCCTGACATTCCCAGTTTACACAACAATACAAACCAAAACTTGAGTATAACACAAAAATCGACGTGATGGAATGCTTTTGGTATTTTTTTCGTTTCTAACAAGTTGAAATCTTTAAGAAAGTGTATAAAAATCCTATGCAATTTTTTACTTGCAGACCTGTGTAATCGAACGGTGTTTCAAATTAATTGCTCTAACTTAAAAATATTTTTTTTTTTTCGAAGGAAGCAAACACTTTGGGGTGTGACATTATATATTAAATGAAAAACACAATTTTTCCTTCCCCCCCCCACTTATCCTCCCTAAATAATGTCTCCCCTCCCACTCTATATGTGTCTCTTTCTTTCATTTTATATCTCTTTCACTCATTGTTTTATGTATATATATGTGCCTGTATCTAATTATCTTTAATTAATAATAAGCCCTGACGAAGCTTCGGTGAAGCGAAACCTGGTTGGCGACGGTTATTAATTCAATAAAAGTGGTGTTTTACAAATTGTGTTTTTCATTTAATATTAAAAATATATTTTTCAATATCTCAATCTTCATAGAAAATTATGCATAGTTCATAGGGTTTCAAATATTTTAATTAAATTAGTTACTGCGAGAGTGTTTCATTTTAATTAAAAATAATATTTTAGTCTATATATCGCTACTGAAATGACAAATTGGTTATTCTAAGAAATTTCTTATTCATACCTGATCCTACTGAGAGACCGCCTGGGTTGGCATCAGCTGTTTGCTCTGTAATTTCTAGTCATCCTATAATAAAGTTAGATACTCCCCCCATCCTTTGTGCCCAAATTATGCACAGGTTTATCCTTAGACTTCACAAAGCGTAATTGTGCCTCGGTGCAGGCTAACGAGCATAATATAATGTTACTAGCTTTACCGGAATATAGCTATTTTATTGTTGAAGAATTGTTAAACACAGAATAAGAAGACGGTTCTGTTCTTATTTTTAACAATTACATAATTATGTAAAATCTCCATAACTCGTTATGGAATAATTTTTGTGAGCAAGAAAAATCATCAAGTCACATTTAATGACTTTAGAACTCACCATTCTAGAGTTTATTGCTACTTCAAGAGCAAAAAAAAACAAAGAGATTTTTACTCTATGATATCATAGACATTATTTGTTTTTGTTGTATTTAATTCGTACAATTCGCAGAATAGAGAATCTATTATCGAAATTATGTTTTTAGTAAATCAGATTCACGGGTAATAAATCATTTTAGGAACCATAAAAATTTTAATTGCGTAGGGGTAAATAAAAAATAATAAAAAAAAATCATCTCAAAGTGGCATAACCAGAGTTATCAAATGGCTTTGAACGCTAAAACAGCTGGCACAATAATAAAAAAAAACTAAAATATCGGAGAACTTAATTTTTTTTTTGTATATATTATTTTTATATTTATATCATAAACTTTGGATATTTCTAAGCATAAGCTTTACACAGAAAACCTATTTGGTTTCCCTAAATGTCATAGGTATGAACATGGTATTGAAGAGACTTTGTAGTAGAAAGAGAAATATAGGATGTAAGAAACACAATTTCGGCAGATCATTTTACAGCCAAGCCACCAAATAGATAAGAATTCAGTGCACAAAAACATTCCATTAAAAAAATCCGTTGGCTCCCGCCTGAGGACGAAAACCAAAGAGATTAATAACGGTAGTTCTACGGAGCACCAAGAGGTAGAATAATCATCCCTAAGTATGTATTTTTTAAACAGTAAGCTTTCTTTTCGTGACCATATAAATAATGTTTCTAATAAATAAATAAAACTTCTTGGCTTCATAAATAGAATTGCCTGTGACTTTAAGAATATAAATACCCTAAAAAATCTTTAAAGCTCACTAGTTCACCCTCATTTAGAAAAAGCTGGAATCATTAATTGTTTTTGTGTTTAATTTGTAAAACTCCATTTAATATCGATTTATTTCACAAATCCCATATTTAGGGACTGACTTAGTTCAGTGAATTTGAGGGGGATTTTCAGTTAATAAATGTGAATGGAAGAAGAACCGGGAACGCCCGATGAAGAGTCGTAGTTTAGATTAATATATTCCTGACAAGGCGATCAAAAAATAATTAATGTTTTTAAGGAGAAATATAAAATCTTCCACCAGGACGTAAATAAATAATTAAATGATGAAAATAATAGATTATAATTTTTTTTCAATTATTTTTACATATTTAATTAATTGCATACGTTTGCAAGTGAATTCAATAGAAGACATTTTACCTATTCAAACGCCGTTTAAAAAATTATTGATAAAATATTAACCGTAAAACTCGCCTTCCCTGATTCCAGATCCTTCTCATTTGTTCCGGCACCTCGTGGAACCCCTCACTTCTTTCTTTTTTTATTAAAATAGATTTCTTGAATAGCTGTTGGGAAGAATAACGAAAAGAATAGAAGAATAACAAAAAATTACCTTCAAGTTTTGTGTGATATTAATTATTCGGTAAAACCTAGTATAAGATTTCGATAAAAAAATAATTTTAAAAACCTACGTAATAATAATATTTATGTAATTAATAATTAATGAAATTAACTTTGAAGAATATAATTTAGTCATTTTGAAGAAGATGGAGATGGCGAGGAAGATGAACACGGCGATGAACATGATGATGAATATGAAAATTATCAGGAAAGTGAACGTGAAGATGAATTCATTATACTCTTATGTATATTGAATAGACAATATTTTTTTCAAAGGGAAGAGTCGAGAATCCTCAACACTTTTCGATAAAATGGTTTTTAGAATCGCGACTGAAAAAGCTTAAGAAAAATTTCCGCTGTGTAGAATACAGTCATCACTTGAATATCTGTTTTTTTTTATGAAATCTTCTCGAGACACTACAACAAATTTAAGCTCGAACTAGTCAATAACTTATTTTTATTTTTATTTTTATTTTTAATGAAAAACGGCGTTATACAAATTTATTAGATTTAACTACTTTTATGATTATTTTTTAAGTTTAATTTATATAGATTTTCTTTAAGTAATTAAATTTTAAATTTTTTTTTTAATAAATCAATTAATAAATCAATTTTATATATATAGACATATTTTAATTTTTTTATTTAATGTAATTAAAATTTAAAAATGTAATTAAGTTCCGCCAGTATTTCATTTTTTTTATTATTGTCAAGGCTGTTTCGGCGTTCAATTCCATTGGTGGTTAAGCCACATTGAGATGACTAATTTATATGATTCTATTTACCCACACACACTTAAAATTTTTCTGTTGTCTAAAATGATTTATTACCGGTGAAACCGATTTTTTGAGAAAATAATTGTGACAGAATCTCTATTCTATGAGGTACTTTGTAATCTGTTGTCTCCATATTTAATTGTAATGTTTCCTAAATTATTTTATAATGACGTAAAAGCTATTGACTTATTTGCATGTGTTATATTGTTTATGTCTCGTAAACATACTGAGAAGTGGGGAGTAAATTTTTGTTCAATTTGTTCGTTAATTTTAAAAGTTTTGATCTCATTTGCTGTTCAATTAAAACAACGACAACAAAATGTTGCTTTCACAAAACGAACCCCCTCCCCCCACACGCATAATCTCTCAGTATCCAATGCTATGAAAATTGTACAGCGTTTATCACGTGGCACAAGTGGGCTGGTTTAAAGTTGTTTTCTATACATTTTGAATTTTGTTTACAGTCTATTGGGTACATCCTGTATATAATTCCAAATAACTTAACTAAATACAATGAATAACTTTGTAAAGACGTAAACTAGTCAACCTTTTGTCACTCCAATTCAACATCGCTCAGCGTAAATTTTTAATAATCAACCCAGGACATTGTGTTGGGAAATGTTTAACATGAGCCGTATAAACCTCCCAGTTCTATCGAGTAATCCCTTAGACCTACATTCTTAATCACTAATTACCAACCAAGCTTTCCTCCTCCTCTTCTATTTCATCCCCCCCCCCTTTTCCCCGTCAACCCTTCTGATTTTATTGGAGCACAGACAAAGGAAAGGAATTACCGTCACTATTATCTGTGCCTTGGAATAGAACATGCTCAAATCAATCTCAGCAAAATGCTGGAAAACTACACAATGTGTATTTTGTTGGGATTAATTTTGAAGTTATTTTAATACAGAAATTACGAAACATAGGTGGCGGCAAAGAGAATCAGGTGACCTATTCCTGTACTCTCATTGCTTGGATTGAATTTGACCATTTGACTTTTGAAACATAAATCAGTTAGATGTGACCACTTTTTTTAATGTTTAGTAAAACTTTTTTTTATGCTATTCAATATAAGGATTTTACCACTGATAATATGTACGGTTTGTATTACATAGATTGTATTTCCATAATTAAACATTTTTCGTAATTTTTCGGACTTCACCACTTTCGATTTTATGGTTCTGTGCCTAAAGTTTAACCGGATTTTCTTTCGGTGTTTTTTTCGCACAGGTCTACTTTAAATTTAATTAAAAATGGAGTATGTCATGTTTTGGTGATGATGATTGAGAAAATCTGTACCGAACAATACGTTTTTCCAGTGGTAGATAACATTTTTTTAGTAATTCCGACACATTTATTGATAAGTTACAATCGGCTATTCACACCATGGTTTAATGGCCTCCGATAAGAAGTGACCGAAGCCTACAAGCAGCAACCGCCACTCCTGAGTGAGCGCTGGGCCCGAACACACTCAGGCATAAATTTTACTTAATTTTATTTGTCTACCGTAATAAAATATGTTACCTTTCCATTATTTATTTATTTATTTTTTATTATCGTATGGTACTTTTTATTTTATTAGATTTTCTCCTTATGTAAAATATATATAACTATATGGGACATCTGGGATTACACAAATCTCCTAATATTCTCCACAAGAAAACTTATTATTTTAGCATATTTATTTAAAATATTTTACCAACTGTCTGTATTTTACAGAAAAATGTGTATAGTGTCAAAGCGTTCAAGGGGTATATTTGCTTTATTATTTTTCAGGCAGCATCATTTGCGTAAAAAAAAAACATTTTTATGTGTAACAATTATATTTTTTTTATATAGGAAAAACGAAAAGTTACATATTTCATCTTTTGGAGGTCAATGATATGTTTGAGTTTAAAATTTCAAGCCACCCAAGTTTTGCAATATCCAAGATCCAATGAAACTGTAGTCACTCCAGGAGGGCGATTCCCGTTGCAAAGCGAATTTTTTATTTAATTTATGTATAATTTAAAAAATTGTTTCACTCATGATATTTATCATTCGCTGAAAGACAGGTCTATGGAAATCTACTAATGATAGCATCTTTTGTGGAAAGATGCTATCACTAATGATTCTAGCTGTCATCCGAGAGAACTGAAACCGCAGTGAATGTAAAAGTCTTTAATTTGAACGATAATTCTAAGGATAATTCCTTATTTTTAAGAGGAATATACTAGCCACAAAATATTGATGAAAGCCGCGTGTTTTATGTCGCCATGAGTATAGGTAATGGACACACAACTCGGTTGGCAAGCGGAGTCTAGAAAAGTTCATTGTATCAAGAAACGGTTTTTATTTTTTCATTATTTAAGAAAGATAAATAAATAAAAAGGCAATCTTTTACAAATTATTTTAGCTATAAAGCAGTATTTTTTTTAAACTTGTTTCTTACATTCGTTCATAATTTTCTAAAGAAAAAGAATATTTTTTAGTAGTTTACGTTTTTATTTTTTTACAAAGTAATCAGCAATTTTATTTCAATTCTTATCAAAGGAATTTCTAGGAAAAGATTCATTTTATTTAAACCAAATTTTTCATAATTATAACCGATTCGTAGTTAATCGAAACAGTAAATTCAGTGCTTCGTCTTAAGCAGAACGGAAATTGCCCTCGAACCCGAATTCAAAACGCATCATAGCCCACAAAGCACTAGCGCCCCTAGCGCCACTAGCGTAAACCGTCCTGAAGCAACTATTAAGGAGGAGAGGGACGTCGGAGATGGATTATTTATTAAATCAAATCACTTACAATATAATTACGCAATACGATGAACGAAATATTTTAAATAGAATAATAATTAAATACAATTTTTTTAAATTTACGCTGGCAGTTATCAAAATCAAATCAAAAATTTGTGGTTTTCTATCCTCCCCTTAAAAAACGAAGAAAAAAACCTAATCACAATCCTTTCCTTTCAAGTTTTATAAATACAAACTCAACCAAAGTTTTGTAATCCGCATCTAAAAAAAAGACATTTTAGTTAGCGTTTATGAAAAAATGAAACCACATTAATTCTGTGAAAATTTCTTCGGAATTAAAAAAAAAAACATCAAAGCATTTCATTAGGGATATTCAACATTTAAAAAATATTTCATAAAAGATACAAGACGGTCAGCAAAAGGCCATGTATATTTTTGATTTGATTTTGATAAATGTTAATCCTATGTAAATTTTCAAAATATGTAATTAATACTTGTCTTATTTGTAATCTTGAAACTGTCAATTCATGGAGGAATTCCATATTAAAATGTTTTTTTTTTATTAAAAAATCTTTGTTACTTTTTTCCACTTATTTATTTTCAATCGGACCAGTTTCACTCTATCACGGGCATGGCCAAACTGGCACAATTAAAACTAAATCTATGGTATATATAGCATCAATGTCAGAAGTGAGATGCCTACTTTCTAATATTGTTTTTATTTAAGTCTTTAAATTTGTTTTATTGCTGACGGTACTGTTTACTACTATATTTTTAAAACTACTTTCGGGTTGGTTTATTACTCTCTGGAAGACGAATTACATTGTGTTTATTTAATGAATCTATGAGTTTTTAAAAAATTACATAAAGTCATTCGTATCAGTTTTTATTTGAACAGATGGTTATTTCCCTGTGATTTCCGTCTTGTTTGCTAAAACGAATTTTATAGCAGTTTTTTGTCCTACAGTTGCATGAACTACGGGTAACCAGGTACACTTTTATTAGGTTTTTAAAATATTGACGTAATAATATTATTGATATTCGAATTACGCTGCTTCCCCCCTTAAAATAACTTTTGCATTCGCGACCTAGAATTGAATGGGCCGAATCTCTGTACCTTGTTTCCTAGCTTGTGTATCGTGTTTGAAATATCTTATTTACAAACGTATCCTCGTCGTAATTGTAAAATGTTGCATAAATTACACTGAACTATTTTCTCCGATAAGTTAAGTCTGACTATTACTCCACGCACATTCCTTAGACTCCATAATACCATAATAATATAGGCCTGTACTATAAATGCCTGAAGAACTCTCAATGGGTTTCACATCCACTATACGAACTAGTTCAAATAAAAACCTTAAGTAAATAGTTAGGTACGGGTTATTTCAAAAAGTCTGTTGTGTCCGATACGTTGCACAATCCAAAATAACGGCCCATAAATTAGGAAAAAATAATGTCGACTCCTGTTTTTTTAGTGAATTATATTGCGTTTATGTAAATTATAATAATAATGTAAGTACTTTTAATATTTACGTCGCAATTAAAGACCTTAGGAAGAAAACCTCAAAGTTCTACGTTTTGTTCAAAACGTTTTTATTTCATTTTTCAGCTGTCCCTTCTGGGTTCATGCAACGGTTATTTATAAATATTCCTAAAAAATAGTTTTTCCTTCAAATTGGCGATCAAAAATGTGGTATGTACTTTTGGAAAAACAATTGTAGACAAAGTTTGCATGAAAATCCGCAAACGTCCATTAGTTCGTTTTTTACCGTTACGTGGGATACTGACTCACCGTTTCACATATGTATTGTTACTTTTATTCCTCGTTTCAGAGTAAATTCTCCATTTCGACTTCTTGGAATAACAAGGTTCCATCTGACATGGCAATTTTATGCGATAATGAGACTTAGAGCACAATATCGTATCACATTGCTGTGTCAGGAATGCAATTGAATTACTCAAACTGTTCTCATCAAAAATTTACTTTAACCTCGGGTCACATATTTCATGGACTATCCTGTCATCAAAGGTACAGATTGCTAGAAAAGACTACCAAGAACGAAAACAATAATTATTATAGAGTTCATCACAATAGTATAATCCGAGGCCATTAATAATAGGTATTATTTATGAAGGCAAAGGGTGTACTGGGGGGAGGGGGTGGAAGATTTGGGAAATAAAATCATAAATTTTGTATTAAGTACATTTTCACAACACGACTCAAAATATACCTTAATGTGAAATTAATGACCCGAATGGCTAGATAATTATACGATGGTATAATTTATTTACAAGAAAGTAAGCCTTCATCAAACAAAATGATATTAAATAATAGGTACCTACTCTTAATGTGGTGAAAATATGTTATTTTATGTCTTGCTACATAGTAATCACAGGAGTTATAAAACAACAAAAGAAAATTTTACATTACACAAGTGCTGCAAAAAAGATACAAAATTGAAGTAGAAATAACAAAACAACACAAAACAAGAGACAGGGGTATACAGTAATGATATATATACATTAAAAAAAATTGTAGAAAAGCTTACAAGTTCAACCAAACCAAAGTGGCTATTCACAGAAAATAAAATTAAAATACAAAAGGTTTTGTAGACAGGTATACAATGATATATCCAATAAAGTAGCAAAAGTGGTAGAAGAAAAGGTCATGGTTGCCATATTATATTACATAGTATCCGAAAAAAATAATATTCCATAAATGTTTATCCACATTTATCAAATCAGTTTATTAATTAAAATTTATGAGAAACGCGAGGAAAACAAAAATAAAAACCGAAAAAATAAACCATAAAGGAAAATTAATAGGTCTGGCAGGAAAATCAAAATTAAAATTTTACGGCTTTTGACATCGTCTCTCTGTTCCAAAGTACCTACATAGACTAGGGAGGATATAAATACGAGAAAAAACATAACCAAATATACAAACAAACGTAATACAAGGAAAAACAGATGTTGGTAAAAAATTATTTTAGCTCCCCTTGTTATAAAAAATGGTTTTATTGTCGGCATAAAGTTGTAGAGTTCTTTTAATACCCCACTTCGTCATGTCATTAACATAGATGAGAAAGAAGAGCAAAGACTCGAAAATGACCCCAGGGACACCCCGCATGCAATTTTGCCTAACTCACTCATCCCTTCACCCATTTCTACTGCAAAAACCGAATTGATAGGTACGATCGCAAAAGTACCAAAGAAGTACCAAGAATACCCAAATGCCTTAGGTTTTCGATCAATAACATACGATCCACCGTGTCAAAAACCTTCTTTAGATCAATAAATAGTCGCGCTATAAATTCCCCACAGTCAGTGTGTTTCTGTAGACTCGATGTACAATCTAAAGCTGCATATTTAGTGTTAGGTCGTTGTCTAAAACCATATTGTTTTGACATAAGAATTTTGTTGTGCTCAAGATATTTCAATAATTTGTCTCTATATATTCAAAAATTTTACAGATACCTATTCTTGTATGTTACTGTAAAAGTCTCTCATCAGTAAAATTTGATATTTAGCGAAATGGTTGCAAAAGTATCCAAAACGGAAACGTTTTCAAGCATTTATAAATAATGTAAATATTTCAGACTAGTTTTCAAACACTAAAGTAATAATCGGTGTTTAAAATTTTCCGATTAAAAAACATTAATGTTCAGTGTATTAAAAATCATGCAAAGTATTAACATTGGTTTGAAACAAAAAATTGTCGAGAAAAAAACATCTTTTCACGAAAACGACACAATGCAAATGTTTCTTTCAACAATATTTTTCAAAAGCCAAGAGCAAATAATTTTGGAAAATTTCTATGAAAATTCGAAATGTAAATATTAAATAAAAGTTAAGAAATAATACCTTAAACAATAATTTTAATACTAGAGTTATGAGGCACCTCAGGTATCCAGGTGATAATAATTATTCTGAATTTGGCAAACATATTTTGGAAACAAATCATACTTTTGGCGTAAATAAGGGATTAAAAATTTTACATACAACAATACAACCGATTAGATTAATTTGAAATTTTAGAAATTAGATAAAGTGTTCATAGTCAATAAAATATTATAATTAATAAAAAATTAAAAATTAAAGAGTTATCTCTTAAATTTATTTTTACATCAATAACTATATTTACAGTATTATTTCTATTAATTTTAATAATAATAACCATAATCATTTTTTTCTATGCCTTTTTTCTTGATTTTATTTACATTAATACATTTTTCATGTTTTCAAATATTTTTACAGTTTTATAGAATCACGTACCTACTTTCATCACTTATTGTTAATGCTTGTTTATGTTTGTAATTTGTTCTATCTGTTTATTATTTGTGTATACTTTTCATTATATTTAGTATATTGTTTATCCTGATGATGGGAACGTTTCTGCTGAAACATGTAGATATTTATATATTGAAAACAGTAGTTTAAACAAAGTATTTCTCTTTAATTTATTACTTAAAAGATCGCTTATTACACCACAATTAATCTGTATAGAGAACGGATAACAAAGTTCTTGCTTATTATTAGATATATTTTGAAAATACGTAATTATAGTATCACATAACGACGGCCTCCATGGTCGAGGGGTAAGGCTCTCGACTACGAATCCGAAGGTCGCGGGTTCAAATCCCGGCGTGCACAAGTAAATTTTATTTAATTAATTTGTGTTGTTTCACAATTAATTTATACAAAAATAACATATAGTATATTTGCGCACGTTCCAGAGTGGAAGATACTCTCAGTATCGCCCTGATAAAAGACCTCCATTCAGAATTGCAACGTTGCTTGAAATGGCTTTTAGTCGTGTTTGGTGACCAGATCTGAATAGCCAGGTATTTCCCCACCTTCATCTTCTCCTTCTCCTTCCTTTCCCCAATACCTTCAGCCTCACAACATTCCCCAATTAGGGATGCCATATTCTCACTGGCTCTAGACAGTTGGGAGCAGTTGGGACTCTTGTGAGGTATTCATATAAAAAAATTTAAAAAAACATACTTTTAGCCTTCTATTTTGTAGTAACTATCGTGTACAACAACACAAACATTATCTATATTACATTCTTGATGTACTTTTATTTCTACTAATTTATTTTTTCACTACTGTCGCTAGATGGCGGTGCTCCCTAACTCAAACACGAGAAATCTTTCTCTATTGAGTTGGGCACTTTTTGTTAAATAAATTTGTACTTTTTTTCTAAATAGCTATTAAGATATATCTGTACTATTAAATATTTTATATGTATCATATTAAATAAATAAAGAATAAAAAAAACCTATTTTATAAATAATTTGAAGGTTTATAATTAATAAATAAGGTGAAATAATTCGAAACCGAAAAAACATCAGAAATTAAAAAGATTTCAGTCGCATCTGGGACTCGAACCCAGGACCTCTACCTATCCGGGGTAACCGCTTAACCAACTAAGCTAATGAGACCAGTTCCATTTACGCCATTTACACCGATATCATACTCCAAGTTCAAGATTTATTAATATTATCCTCCATTTTTATAAATCCCATATTATTGGCTGCTATCCTTATGATGATTACAAAGTTTCATCCCGAACTCAATTGCAATCTGGATAGAGTCTCGGATATACCTACCCGATTTTATTTATATGAGACATCTATTGACTTATTTTACAAGTCTGGAAAGAAGTATTCCATTTATTTTTTATAACTTATTGAAGTTTGTAAACCTCATTGTAATATTTAATCATTGATGTTTTTTCGGTTTCTTCGTTCATTTGGGATGTGTTAATATTATATTCTTCAATGATTAAATTTATTAATAGTTATTTTCTTAAAAACGTGACTTGAACAAACATTTTGTGAAAGAAAAAAAAGAAAGTTTATCATAACTCGGTGAGTGGTGGGCGCTATCGGAATACGTTATTATTGATTTCGACATTTTTTCATTAATCAATTTTTTTAATAAACGAACACTGCAATTTATCTACGCCCTTTCGCCATCAGTTCGTATTTCATAGTAGATTATGAATAAAACGTTATTAACTATATTATAAAGTTAATATAATAAATATATAGAATAATAATATATTCCCCTACAATATTACCATTCACATCCGGCTGGCAAAAGGCGTTTAATTGTTTCTAAGCCTAAGTCATATATTTAAGTATTTGTATATAACCAAAACTATTCAAAATATTTCCCAATAATACACAGTAGTTACCTATCACTTTACAATGAATATTTTATTCAAAACTAACTGATGTGTACCCGGCATTGCTCGAGTACAATAATTGATTTGACAGCGAAAGTAACTATCTCCAAATAAAGAAACATTCATTTGAATATTTTATTTCATTCCAAATAATAATTTCTTCAAAATATATCTAAATCATAAAGTTCTTAAGTAGGTACCTACTCGTGTTTTCCATTTAGAAAATATTCTACCTAAAAAACCTTCTTCTTTTAAATATGCAATCTGTGGCTAACCAGAGTTCATATCTATGGGGTAACCTAAATAAAACATGGCGGATTCAATGTTTTTAATACTAATATTAAAACGTTATAGCTACAATTTTATATATTGGATTTCTTTCAAACCTTTATTCGTAAACCTTTAACAACAAACTGTGCTATTTTCAGCGAAACCGGTCCAGTATTTTTTGAGAAAATCGAGGACAAACAAACAAACAAACTTACATTGATTTTTATATACTCGTATCGTCGCTGCATTTATAATATAGCTTATGTGTCATTTCGTACATTCTGAGATGATCGAGAAAACCTGCTTTAAAAAATAATTGCAGACTAGATTTGAAAAAACAGTTTTTATGATTATAAGGCAAGCTTTCCAGCTAAATAAATCTATTCTTTTAAGCAAATCTTGTCTTTAAAATTATGTTTTAAAGCAGTTTTCTCGATCATCACAGAATGTACGAAACGGCACATAAGTTGTATTATATATGCAGCGACGATATATAGATATGAGTTTTTCTACTTTCCTCGCATTCAAATGGTTTTTAAAATATATTTCACATATTCGCGGGTATATTTAAAACAAAATTAAAATAAAATTTACGTTTATTTTTGTTGCCAATTTTATGTGATTTATTATATCTCCAAAACATTTAGTTTTCTATTTTTATTTCAGTTTTACCCATTTTGACATGGCATCCAAATAACGTTTTGTATTTCTGATATGCTTTCTCATATTTAATTTCTGATATTCATCTGTTGTCGTTTTATTTGTACGTATTTTTTGTGTCACATATATATCGTTAAATTCTCTTATCTCGAAATGAATTTTATAAGTCATGGGATTACCGTGTAGCCAGTTCTAAAATATTTAAAATATATTTTTTTTAAATAAAAAAAGATTTCTTCCACCTTCTACCACAAAAGATTATCTCTCACAAATCTTAGGGCTCTTTTATTTGAATATACAAAATGATACTTGGTATGTAGCAAAACTAACAAATACACATCAAAAATTGTACCGCGTTTAATACATCCACGTGAACACCTCAGCAAAGGTTCTCCTTGTGAGGTGTTCACGAAACATATAATATTCCATTCACAGTATCACTTTTTAAAACATACCTTACACCATATATTATAAAACACCAAACAAAAATTATGTATGATAACATTGTGTAGAATGGTACTCTATAATGTATACACATAATTAAATAAATAAAATAAAAATGTATTTCTACACCTTATTTTTTTCTTTGTTTTCATTTTATTTGAATTACCCACATACCATCAGAGGATTAAAATAATAATAACATTTATTTATTTGGAACACAGATTACTTACCAAAAAAAACGTAAGAAAACTTTGAATGACCAACTAGAATCAAATCCCGTTTTAGGACAATCAAATTGACAAGCTTAGTTCAATTATACTTGCTATTATACAAATATAGAAGGAAAAAAATAGTATTTACTTAGTGTGTTAATATATATATAGAGAAAAAAAGAAGTATGAAGAGATGTGAAAAATAGTACAGATAAATCCGTATTTACGTAAACAAAATAATTTATGTATAGTATAATAATTAAGTACTTAAGGAGATGATAATAAACAAATATTATACAGCAATAGATTGTATATTGTTACATGAGCACCTACGAATTATACAGAGTGTTAAGTAACGTCCTTAAGAGGAACGGCTGCGCTGCTTGTTTCACACATAACTTAATTTTTGGATTTGAGGCCAAAATACCTATCCGAACTGAATGATATTTTTTAATTAAAGGTTTAGTAAATATCTATTAAGTTTGAGAAGCATTTTATTATTTTTTGTTTTAATTTATGAAATATAGGCCATTTAACTAATAAATTTTTCATGATTTTAGAGGCAACTTTAACAATAATTTGCGGGTTTATGGTAATTATTTTTTTTTAATTTTCATATTTGCTACGTAAAATTATATAAAATAAAACAAAACAAAACGTCTCATAAAAAAACGTATCTCCGGTCGATTTTTTAAATTATGTACGGCAAATTTGGGTTCTAACGTAAATTGGTCGATTTAAATCTAAATTTAAGTCCACCATAAGGCTTATTTTAACACTTTTTTATACTTTTGATTGTATATCTTCATAGTCTGAGGGGTAAAACGGTTTTTTTAAATCAACGTTAGCCCCCAAATAATTGCTAAAGTTGTTTCTGAAATCGCGAAAATTCGATTTCTTCGATGGCCTTCATTTTGTAATTTTTTTTTTTAAACACTTTAAATCCATACTAGATATTTGCTGTACCTTTGTATCAAAAAAAAAATCTTAAGGTTTATGTTAGAATTTTGGCCTCAAATCCAAAATTAAGTTTTGTCTAACATACCTCGCAGCCGTTCCACTTAACCAGTGATTCCCGGCCGTTAAATATTTGTAGTTAAAAATGAAAATGAAATTTTGGTCCGGGCAAAATTTAAAAATAAATTATTGTTAGGTATTTGTCAGCTAGGTTCGAGGTGGGGGATTAGGCGGTTACTCGGATTAGTGATCACTGATGACATGTAAAAAAAACTTTTGGTTAAATTTGAAAAAATATATTTCTTGAAAAAAAAAAAATTTTCAATAATGTCGGAAACGAAAATTTGTTTTACAATTTTTACTCCAAATAAGGTCAAGAATTAATGGTTAAAGTAAGTCGGGTACGTCTCTTAGCACCCTGTATAAGCAAGCTTTTCTTTTCACTAAGATGTAAACACGACAGTGATTACATTTCCCAACCACGAAGCTGTTTCTTTGGCTAACCAACCATTAATCATCCGACGAAATCACCTGCTCTTTAACCGAAACCTTTTTGATGTGTTGGCAAATTTACAGTGTTACAGTGGTATCACCTTCAAGCAAGCAGTGTCAGTAATTTATCACAGGTATTTTGGAAACATGGGAATCCCTTGATTGCCTTCATACAACAGGATGCCGTAGAGCCTACGTCAATCAGCTGATAATAACAAAGCACACACAATAAATACTTGAACCTTTTACTACCGATACACAATTTCTGTATAGCATAATTGGTTATGTTTTGGGTAAAACCAATTACCATTTTCATCTCAATCTTTCTTATCAGAAATTGGCGGTCATCGGGGCCATCTGCACTGTTCTTGTTTTGGTTGGGTAGTCCAATCTTGCAGTCAGGCGTTGCGGGTTCGATCCCATGTCAGGAAACCTTCCAACAGAGCGCTAGCTCCGATAATAAAGACAAACTTAATTTTTTCTATATTACATATTATAACATCGCTCTTTGGGTTAAAAATAATAAGTTAATAAGTTATCGGAAATATAAGAATAGTATGAGTAGATACTTCTTTTATAATGATGAATGGAGATATTTGTAAGGATATACTAGAATGGGAAAGAAATATTTGGGCGTTATTTTAAATTTCGGATTAACTTCATCTCTAAACACAAAATATGTTACATATAAAATCAAAAAAGTGCTGGAAAGGATAAGAAGATAATTCTGTAAAACTATATATTGTAATGCTTTCATTATTAGTGATATTATTTATTGTTGCAGTATTCTGTTCTTGTCGAAAATTAGGAATTTAGAAGATTAACAATTTTGCAAAACAAAGCCATGATAATAATTTTAAAGCGATGCGAACATTCCATTGTTAAAAAAAATGTTAAGGTATGTATATTATGTAAAATTAAATGTAATAGTGTTTCTATTTGAAATGATTAACAGCCAACACCAGTTCAGAATTTATGCCAAAAGTTAACACTGTTATAAACAATATACAAGAAGAAAAAATTAAATAAAACTTCCATTTAGAAAGAAATCAAAAAAAAGCAAGATCTTATAAGATCTTCCAAGAAATACCCACCAATATAAAAGAAGAGGAAATGAGTTAAGTTACAAATGTGTGAAGTGTAGGTAATTATTTATTTCATAAACTTAAAATTTTTATCGAATATTTCTCTTAAATTAAAATCTCTAGTCCAATTTTTTTGCAATTTTTTTCTTAATAATGACGATCAAACTTAAATACTGGAATATTTCTTTATTTTCTAAAGTTGATATTAATAGTTGTAACAATTTTAAAAGTTTTAATTTTTCAAAGCCCACCATAACTTTTAAAATCAACGGCCGATCGGTTTTGATTAGTTTTGGGGTCAGAATGTCAAATATCAAAACAAGGATGAGCTTTACAGAACGTAATTTTATATTCCATTCATGATAAACCATAACTAAACATAAGTAATAAAATCATGCACATTTTTTGAAACTTTGACTCAAAGAATAATAATAGTATTCAGCATTAACATTATCATAATATCCGTATTGATAATTGGTTTGCTCGTGAATACTATTAGATTATATTAGATTTTTTTAAAATTGAACAACAGTTATGGAGCTTAAAATCACCCAAATTATGTTAAAATTTCGCCAAAACTGAAAGAACACGTATTTAAAATACAAAAAAAAATTGAAAAATAAAAATGTAGTCGAGGGGTAAGGCTCTCGACTACGAATCCGAAGATCGCGGGTTCAAATCCCGGCGTGCGCAATTAAATTCTATTTGATTTATTTGTGTTATTTCACAATTAATTCATTAAAAAATAATATATGGTATATTTGCGCAGATCCCAAAGTGGAAGATACTCTCAGTATCGCCCTGGTGAAAGACCACCATTCAGAATTGAAAAGTTGCTTGAAATGGCTATTAGCCGTATTTGGTGACCAGATCTGAATAGCTAGGTATTTCCCCACCTTCCTCTAACCTTCTCCTTTCCCTCCCCAATATCTTCAGCCTCACAACATTCCCCAATTGGGGATGCCATAGTCTCACTGGCTCCAGACGGTTGGGATCAGTTGGGACTCTTGTGCAGTATTCATATAAAAAAATAAACTTATCCAAAAACTGAATGCGCACGTGCCGTCAAATAATTCAAATGCAATGGTACTAACATAACAAGGTGTTTTAATGAGATGATTTTTTATTCATTTTTAAATAACGATTTATAAATTCTTCTTATTACTATATATATATTCAGAATCGGCATTTGCTGATCTATTTGAAAAGATATTTTTAAAGCCATTATCTCTGGATCTCCTTATTGCATTTTTTTCTTTGTATAAGAAATATATATATATATTAGTGTATATGTAACCATTGTACATGATAAATAATATTTAAGTTAAAAAATATATATATCTGATATCTAATAAATATAACGATACATAAAAATCGATAATAATCTTAAATGGCAGCTGCCGCGACGTCAGAAACGCTGCCGCCATCTTTAATACCCCTATTCTAAGTTTTAAATTGGAAACTCTGCTGGTTTGAAATACTTAACCGCTTTTCCGACTTTTGAGTGACAGGCGGTAGTTACCTTCAATCGCGATTCAAACGTTCGTATTCTTTCAAAGTTACTGAACTAACTATCCATCACGCAAAGCCGTTTCCCTGTAAAGGTATATACGAGTAGATAGTATGGACCGCCACACAACTCTGTCTTAGAACATGATTCTCGTTTTATTCACCATAATGCAGCGTCTCATATAACTATTTTACTATTCTGACTATTGGCATAACCTGACTCAAGTATTTGTTTTCCTTTTTTTTCCATTAAGAGGAACGGCTGCGCGGCCTGTTTCACACAAAACTTAATTTTGGATTTGAAATCAAAATATTCACCTAAACCTAATGATATTTTTTTTCATCAAAAACTATAGTAAATATCTAGTATGGATTAGGAGTAATTTATTTATTTTTGTTTTATATTATGAAATATAGGCTATTAAAGGAATTGATTTTTCGCGATTTTAAAGGCACCTTTAACAATTATTAGGGGGCTAACGGTGATGTAAAAAAAAGTATTACGCCGTTTATTTTGAAAATATAATGAAATATAAAATAAAAATATTAAAATAAGCATTATGGTAAACTTTAAGTTAAATTAAAAACGACTACTTAATGTTGAAACACAAATTTGCCGTATATAATTTAAAATATAGACACGAAAAAACCAATGTTTTAAGTTTTGTTTTTAAGTAATCATATTTACATAGCAAATATGATGATTTTTTTAAATAAGATAAACCCGCAAACAATTTTCTAAGTTGCGTTTAAAATTATGAAAATTGATTTTTCTTCATGGCATATACTACCTAATTAAAAAAAAAACTTCTCACTAGATGCTTACTAAACATTTAATCAAAAAAACGTATCATTCAGTTTGGATGGATATTTTGGCCTCAAATCCAAAATTAATTTATGTATGAAACAGGTAGCACAGCCGTACCTCTTAACTCCATGCAGAAAGCCCTGGGGAAAATAATTTTCCTCGGGGACGATGTCATCTTTAGGGATTTTGTGTAGAGGACCTTTTTAAGGAAAGGAAGGAAAAGAAGTTGTAGGAAGGAAAAGGTTATAAGGGGTGGGTAGGAATCTGGAGGTCAGAGTTACGGACGTATGAATCCATCCCTCCCACAATGGTGCAAGAGAGAGCTCAAAGAATCTCCCTCAAACGGCCTTTCCCGATATTGCCCGCTACGCAGTTGGTAGGCAGAAGCAACCGCCGCCAAGACCTGGACCAACCTCACTCCATGAACCCAAGCCATCCTTTTAAGTCACCTGTTATAGTGAACCACTTGGGGTGACCTATGGGGGAGGTGTTGGTTATCCTATGAATGCTTTACGGGGCAATACCCATACCAGCCTCCCAAATATAAAAAAAAATCAGTTGGTCGTGCCATATCTTTCTGGAGCATCCCTGACTTCGTCTACCATTCTCATTCGTGTCAAATATTCTCTTTGCTCTCTTTTCTCAATTCATCTTACCGAACTTACCCCCACATTAAAATAATTGTACATAAAAAAAATGTAACAAAACTGTAGGCAATAGCTCGCGCACCGTTTTCAACCTTACGTCTGAAATTAAGTGAAATAGAGTAATATTGTATACTAATATATTGTGAAATGTGATATAAATTATTGGATGGAGAGGTGCATATGAAAAAATGATATGCCTTTTAAGGGTGGTACAAAGACTTATTTTTAAAATAATAATCAATAATCCTCTGCATTTCTATTGGCAACATTATTCAAAATTTCCAAATACCAAAAATTATAGATATGATTAAATAATAGTCACCTTTTTAACACAATTCCACTTAACATTTAATGTTCAATCGGGAGTGCAAAACAAATAAAAAGTGGAATAGTGTCTTATTTAATCATTATAATGGAATTCCACCATGCATTGACACTTTCAAAAATACAAATATTGAATTGTAGATATCCATAAAAATTAATAAGCAGGTATTTCAGAATATCAATATACCTACCAGAATGTAAAACGAACAATTTTTACGTGACGCAAATATACTGTTTCGGTTACAAAGATTATAAACATATTACCACTTCAAAAATATTTTATTTGTCCACCCAGGGATGCGATCCCATATCCTTTATGTTAAAGTTTGCCGCTCTACTACAAAGGTCGTACCTAATGTGTCCATTGTAAATACACTTTATTTTAAATTGCCAAATTACACGCACCTATGTAAATAAACAGCCAGAACATAATGAGTCCTTCTAAATTTAGCTGTGGACAATGAGACTGGCTACTAATGAGGATTTCTATCATATGCCCATCCTCGAAAGGTTAACCATCAGACTAATTAAAAAAAATTTCCCTAGTCACCAATCACCGTAAATACGTATACTTACCTTAGTTCACTTGTAATTGTCGAATTACTTGAAATAAGTTGTAAACAAAGTTTACGTTTAGCATGCTGTATCACAATTTAACAAACCAACTATCGTTAATTGTATTTAATTCGTAAAAGTCAATTTAATTTATTTTTTTAAAACTTGAAGTAAGCCAAACTTATTAATGTTCTTTCCTTCAATAGATTTGTAGTCACTTCGTGGCGTCATTTTCAAAAAATTAATGAGAATAATTTTGTTTACACTCCTTTTTTAATACATAAATATAAAATACATGAAAAATAAAACAATAACTTTGTTTTACATCACTTTTATTATTTACTATTTTATTATTAAAAATGATGAAAAACAAAGTTATTGTTTTATTTTTTAAATTATAATGTCACATCACCAAGTTACCGCTTTACATGAAAATATAAAACACATGTTTTGAAAGCGCTTTCTTAATAAGGATAAACAGTATACTAAAAATAAAAAGCGTAGACAAATGATATATACTTGTCATCACCTTTAGTACTCGTATACTGTGTTATGTAACAAATTAGCTACAATTTAATAGATGAATCTAGCCGTTTGTTAAAAGTCCGCGTTTTCGAGAAAGATCCTAGAACTTTCTCGAAAATTCGCTAGGATTGATCTCGGCGCCCGACACGAACGGCGCCAGTTCCGCCGTCATCCGTTGAGAGCTTGCGGCCCGAGCAACGGCGCTGGCCCGCCATTCCAGATCAGACAAGAAAAGCAAAAGGTGCGTGCAGCGTGCTTTCGCACGTGGCCGCCCTGTGTGATTTCTGGCATCACCTTGCATTCCATACATTTAGTACATTGTAAACTCATTGTCTTGGCCTAAATCTAATTAGTAAAGTCAGTGACCAGTGCACTAACTTCCTTTGAGCCACAGGATGCTATCATTCTGCGTTATTAGGCCTCACCTTTTGCGATGAAGCCGCGTGATGACTGCCCCCGTTCAATCCAAGTAAACTGTAAACCATTTACTCTTTGTATGTGCTGCAAAACCTCTATGTTTAAAGTAGTTGTCCGATTGAAGACTCACTGGAGAGAAATAATTGAACTTCAGATAGGTTAGGTACTGCCCATTGTTATTGAACCCCGTATGTACTACCTGTCAATGTCTTCTCTGTAAAATAAACCCTGTCTAGAAAGCACTCATCTTTTCATTCATTGGTAGTTAAGTACCTTTTAACTGAGCCGGTATGAGGCTGTGCCGATTCACGACTTTCAGAAAAGAGCTCTAATTGCTCTTACCTACTGAGCTATCCTGGTGGAACCCTGAGTCAGCCCCCGTGTCTGGCCTCAAGGTGAGTTAACCCTCCTGCTGACCTTAATACTGTCACTCCAACGTGGTTTAACTTACTTATTTTACACTGACGGCCAACTTGGGGCCATCACTTATTTTACAACTGTTAATCCTGACGAGGAAAGCTTCGCTTTCGAAACATGTTGATGTATTAAAAATTGGTGTAAATATAGTTATTCTTATTATTAATAACGTTTTTATTTATTTATAAAATGTTGGTTATCGTTATACCTTAACGATGTAATTCCTAAAAATAATTCGGGATTTATCAAACACATTTAAAATTATTGACCTAAACAGCATTCATATCTAATAACTATAATTAAAATAATTCAGAAAAACCAGCCATCATTAAATGGTAGTAAAACAGCTCTCAACTGTATATTAATTATCACAATTAATTTCGAAGTAAATCGGTTTCACCGAAAATATTAATAAATCATTTCCAACATCATTAAAAAGGGGTAGGGATACATAAATTCGCATAAATGAGTCATCTCAATGTGGCTCAACAATAGTTTCAAAGTGGATTTGAGCGCCGAAATAGCTAACACAATAATAAAAAAATAACATGCTTAAAGTTGTATTACTTTAAATTTGACAAACTAACCATCACGTCGTTTTCCCGGAGGGTTAAACGGAAACGATGAACCACCATATAATATTATAGTGAAAGACAGTGCGGCGGAATAACGTATTTCAAGATGGTAGATAAAAACACAGCATGTTCACAAATATAGGTATAAATGCAGCAACTTCAACGTAGGAACTGTATTTTTAGTTACAGCAACAGAAAACCTTACCAACTGCGATGAAATATCAACAACATCAAAAACAATATCGTTTTTTTTTAATACTGAAAACGAGGAATATTAAATTACGTCTTATGTAAAACATACGAAATTAGATACTTACTAACATCCTATATTCAACTCATTTTTGCTAATTACTGTATTTTTACTTACCACGGCAGTATTTTTTATTTACCATTCCCTTTCGTGTCATGTTATATTCTAAACACACTCCTCTCTCCTTTTATCCGCTCTATCTTTTAAACCATCCCTTTTTGCGATTTATTACCCTTACATTACCCTTTTCCATTCTTTCTGGTTTTTCACTTGTGTATTTTCAACACACTCTCTAAAGAGCATAAATGCTTGTGAGTCTCTTGTTAAAAATATCCATGAACACTTTTCTTCTGTATGCTGTTACTAGACTTACACTGGCAGAGTTACGCATTGATAAAATTACACATGGCCTTGAATTACATCTACTTAAATTACGCTTACTAGAAATACGTACTTCAAATTTTTATCTAAATTTTCGAGTAAATACTCTAAAATTAAAATTCTGATTAAATTTCATATCGGAAAAAATGATGAATCGGAGGAGGCTGGAAATAAGGGATATTTAATACTTTTATTTGAAATAACTGCAAAAGCGACATATTTTACCGATATTTATTATTCCTTTTCCTATTATATATCACATGATGTGAAATTAAAGGTTTCTTGGAATTTGGAATCCGATTGGGATCGGTGGAATTTTCCATAAGAATAATTAATTATTATATTAATTGAGGTATTCCTAACACAAAGATGTAATCATATACAATTGAACTATAAACTGTCCAATTAAAGTAATGATAATCCAAAAAAGGTTCGGACTATTGGAACTGAACCTTTCACCCTTTCTCTTCCAAATTCCTATCAAAAATTATAAAGCTACAAGTATGGAACCACTCAGCTCGGATACTTTCACAGGGAGATAATAAAGTACGTTTTACATACACTACGTATATAAAATATGAAGTAACCTACAACCCTTCAAATTGGTTGCTTAACAGGTTTCCGGTAAAACCTCTTATTCCTTCATCCCCACCATACCTTCACCTGCCTCTACTGGCACTTCTCTCCCTTTAACCTCATTAGTTTATGTATTCAGTAAATATCTACCAGCCAGCCTACCAACCTACTAGGCCTAACTGTTAGATCAAAAGTCAGGATTACTAATTATTCGTATTTGTACCAACTAACTAACTTTATTTTTTTAAAGAAAGACAAACTGGTGATGAACATCCTAACAATATTTGAAAATCTCATACTATCATCGCACTAAGCGGAAAATATTGCTTGTATCGTTATGGAGGACTAAGCCATACGACATATTGTACTCACGACGCCTGTGGGAAACAGACGCGATGCCAATTCAGCCACTGGCGGGACAACTAACATCTAACCGCCTTGTTGTTCCTCTGTAAGGATAGGCAGAGATAATAAACCGCCAAATACTCTTTTTTTCATTCTCATTCATATGTATCATCTCATACATACTTTTCTGTTATTCTGACTCCTGAAATGATCTGACTCAAGAATTTGATTCACTTGGTCGTGCTACGACTTCCCAAACTTTTTCAATCATTAACTTCCGCACCATATATTCTCCTCAAACTCCTTTTATCGTTCTTCCGCTCTACATGACCAAATCATCTAAACATCCCTTTCTTAATCTTTACCATTGCGTTTACATCAGCCTTGAATTATTTCCGAATCTCCTCATTTTTAACACGTTCAATTAATTATCATTCGTAATTGTGTCCAAAAAAATATCACTTACCCTTTACCCAGGTGTCAGGTTAAAATGTACTTAATAATAAAATTAAATAAGTACTTTACTTACTAAAATCAGGCATGTCGCGTGTTTAGTTCAAATGTCGCAGCGAAAGCTCAGTAATTAGAGCAGGCTTCTGAATCTACCCGTGGAATAATTTCCACAGTAGATTAGTAATAAAAAAAGATTAAAGAAATATATTAATAATATTTTCTGATCATGTCTGTAGCAGGACGACAGAGGTCTGATGACAAAATGTGTACGAAAGCTTCATTTCGTGCTTTCGGACATACTATTACAATGGAATTCCACCAAAAACACAATACAGCAAAATAACATCAAGTAATAAACCAAAACATATATCTGCGAGAAAAATGTAACTTTATCCACAGCTTTACAATAAAAAAACAGTGTTTTAACAAAAAACCAAAAAAGTGTGGAGATTCAGACTGTGCATAATAAAATGTGAATATAAGAGGGCCAGTTTTATAAACAAGCCATCAAATTTCTGTTATGTAACGAACCGTTTTGTTATCGAACCGTTATTCGTCCGTTTTTTTGTCTTGAATAATCGCCATTTGCTCGTCATCACTTTCACTGCTCGATGAGGAATTCATTTCACAGATTCAAATTATATATTGCCTTTTAATTAAAATCGTGCATGGTTTCAAATAAGCGATTGTCATCCAATAACTGATAACTGTCAAACGACCGGTAATCTGATGAATGTTTATAAGACGGAGAAATCGGGCGGTAGAACAATTGGAACCTATCGTAAAATCAGTGGAATTCTTGTCATTACAAATTGATACGCTGAACAACAAAATTATATCTCTGAGGGGCAAAACTTCTAAAATTGGCTCGCATGAATACGAAGTTATACACTTTTAAAATGTTGTAAAAGAAATGAATTTTAAAAACAATCAGTGAGAACGATTCAACAGAATATGTAATATTAAATCAATGGAGTCCCAACTCTAAGAAATGAAAACCTTCATCATATCATGGAAAATATATCCCAGAAGATTGGATTTAAAATTCATAAAGGAGACATAGACTGTATACATAGAGCGCGCCCGTTGCAAAACACAACTCCCTATGTTGCACTGACGTCAAATGTTATTGTCCACATTCTTCGGTGAGAGTCTCTTCTCGTCGCCACGGGACCTTGAATTCAACAAACATCGATGTTTTTTTTATTGTGTGCAACAGGCTGCGTTCATTTCCTATACACATGAACAAAACAATAATGTATATGAAATTATAAGGAATGGCAAGAATTAAAATACATTGTTTACATGTCTGTTGAAATCTTCAAGGTTTGTGTTGAAAATTTCAAGAGAGATGTTATATAGCAGCACCACACCCCCTGTCATTCTGTGCTGAGCTAACACGTCTGTTCTACCATGTGATATGCATATCAGAACGTAGTGCCGCCCTTGACAGTAGTTGTGTGATACAAACAGCTTATGGAATATGTTACAAACCAAAATCTCACGATCCGGTTCGTAATTACATAAAAATTTAAATATTATTAAAAAGTTCCAATGGATCCAACCATACGCAATATCCCCGACTAGCTCAATCCTAGGGTATATAGATGTATATATAATAATAATAATAATAGTTGGATGATTTGTATAGCGCCGTTTTTGTAAAAAATCACCTCAAGGGCGCTGTACAAATATTTCTTAACTAATTATGTACAAACAAATACAGAAAAACATACTTATCTGGCAGGTCGCTTCAGATGAACACAGTTTTAGAAAAATTTATTTATAGAGATGATAGTTTTACATGGTTATTTGTTTCTCCTTTTCTATGGATGTTACATTTATTAGATGATTGGTGGCACAAGAAGAGTTGGTATTTATTGAATTATTGGTATTAATTTTTGGGACTGGAAAGTATTCATAAAATGAATTTTAGGACTCGATAATATCTATAAAACTACCTTAAAAAGCGTAAGAAGCTTCTAATAAATATTAACGTTTTTTATTTATTTTTATTTTACACTTTGGTTATTTACAGTGTAGCGGGCTGTTGACGCATTTGCGCACCGATGCGTGAATTTTTAATTTTATTTTTTTTATTTTTTTTTTATTGATTTATTTAATGACTTTAGGTAAGTACTAACCGGCTAGCCTAGCTTAGCAATTAACAGGTGAATTTCTTCAATTTATGGATACGATTGTCTGAAAAGATGTGTTTTAAGTTTAGTTCTGAATTCTTTTGAGTCTTTGATAATTCTTAAGTCATGCGGCATACATACACACATATAAACCGTGTTCTCAGTTCGTTTATTGACAATTTGAAAAATCACCGCTTCTATAAAATATAAAAACATACATACAAGTAAATGTAGGAATAGGGAATTCAAATAAAACAACTATCTTATGCTATAAAAATGCCTTGCAATAATGCCTATATTGAATAGCGGGGACTCTAATACTCTACTAAAAGCTTTAACCTCTTTGTGGACGCATATAGATCATTACAGATTACAATGAAAGTTGACTGATTTTAGATTATTTCTGTATTAGCAAAAAAAAAAGTGGAATAAATAAATAAATTGGAACAAAAATAGCTACAATACCCGACAGGTGATTTGGCAAACTTCTGGAGAGGATGGAACGACAGTTCTCCATGGGTCCCATAACTAAAGTCAGTTTCTCTACCCTCTACCCTCTACCCTCGCCCGAGCCGACCTCCCTCCTTGGGCTTGTTCTGCACCCCCAAAACGAGCGTCAACCATTACGCTAGACCCAAATGCCAATTATTATAAATATTATTCTTGCTTTTAAGTAAATCCGTTTATTAAACTTAGTTGTTATGAACTTGCTTCATAACAAATACCTGGAGTTAATGTATGGACTGTCAATCGAATTATGTATAATTTTATATGCCGTTACTGCGAGGGCCCCACTCCTAAACTGGAGACTTTCATGGCGCATGTCAGAAAGCAAATCTTAATGGTGCATAATTTTTTTTTTTTAAATTTATAGATATCGGAGTGGTAGCAAGCCGTGCTTTCCTTAACGAACAGCTCACGCCTTCTCACAAGTTATTAATGAAGAAAGCCGGTGTACTAAAGACTGAAAAAAAAAAACATCAATACCTGTCGACAAAAAACTGTAATGTATTTTTGAGGAAAAGTAATGGTTCCCCCGTTAATCGAGTTTTCTCTGAAGCAGGTATCAACAAAATACCATGACTCTTTTCAAATACTCTACATAATGATTTCGCCTGCATTATTTAAACCCTTTTTTTTCTTTTCGCAGTTAATATATGTCTGCATTACTCAAAATTTAAATCTATGCTTTCATGTTTTTATTGAAACATTAAAAAAAATTACTTGCAATCAAGTTATAGAATGGGATACATCTCGAGGGGAGTTTACGTTTTTCTTCTACAAGAATGGAGCTTATGTTATAACGTAACCTGATTTCCCGACAGAAGCTGCATTTATGTTTACATATAATAATAACAATAATAATAGTTCTCTATTCCAGAAGGTATGCAGGGGTAGTGCAGTGCAATACGTTCCTTAAGTGATAATAATACAAACAAATAAATAACAATAGGTACGTAAAATAAGAGGAAGAAAAAAAGAAAAATATAGAAAAGGGTTAATTCGTAAAATATGCAAAGTAAGTTCATTAATTAGAGAGAAAAATAAAAAATATGTCTATTGTGTATATTTGACGATCTCTCGTCTCCAAAAGACCGTCAAGGGAGACTCCATCCATGCAGCCGTGGCAGTAATGATGGTATTCTTGGATTGACATACTCTGCACCATAGGCTGGCTGCGGTGGCGGAGAAATGCCCCGAAAGAGTGAACTCGTCCTTCACATATGTACATCAATTTTTTTTTTAATTTATATTTTGTCGGTACTATGATTAATTTAATAGAACTGAATTGGTCAAGAATATGCCATATTATGTTTACACGCGTATCTATAACTGTCTGTTTCCCAAATAAAATTTTGAAAAAACATACTTTTTTTTTTTGTTTGACTGAAAAATAAGAACCGGTGAAGGGATCGGTAAGGGATGTGCAGAAAAAGCATAGTGACTTAGCTACAAGAGACATGTAAAGAAAGTACCTAAAACCTATTCTTTAAAATGAATCGATTTTTGACAAGATAATTTCGGTTTTTTCTGATTTATCATGATTCGTAATCTGTCCTTAATTTTAAAGGACTATACTCACCATCTTCTAAAAAAACATCTTCAAATTACAGTGCCTACCGCTTAGCTGCCTAGAAAAACGTAATGGGTTAATTTGATCTCATTATGACAAGCCGCCGTGTTTCTCATCAATAATATTTTATATATTTTTAATTAAAGACAAATATTCTCAAGTTACGACTAACCTGACAATATTTGGAAATCTTCTACTACCATCACAGTAAGCGGGGGATGTTTCCTGTGTAATGGTGAAGGACTTAGCCAGCTTAGAAATTGGATGAGACCCAGATGCGATGACATCTCAGCCAATGACCGATAAAATGTTTTCATCCAGTTCTAATAAGTGAGTTTTAACATATATTTCATGTTATTATTCCTTCACATGTTATAATTTATTGGTAATATTTCATTTTTAACCTCACCAATACTAAGCCTGTATTAAGGTTAATAATTACAATGAAAAATAACACATATTATATATTAAGTTAGTTAGCAAACATTTGTATTAAATTTATTAACATTTGTATCGAAAGAACATTATTGTCACAAAATGTCTCAAACAAATGGCCACTGGAGCGGATCGAAGATATGCGAAAACATTATAATGTCGTAAACGCATTGGGTGACTCCGAGTTAATAATATAAGGTCATAACAATACACCTAATGCTAATTAATTTAAAAAGGGCAAATACGAACAAAAAATGTTGGCAATCCTCTGTCGACATAAAATTTTTAACTATCTTTATAAAATAAGGAATTAGATTTAGATGAATATTTGATTAAAAAGTGAAGATACGTTTACTGAGACAACGCGATCTGTTTCAATGAACTGAGTCCTGTGGACACACTTGAGACTTACTGAGTTTAGTGTCGCATTTTTTCGTCAAACAAGTCACCAGCTGCCACAATCATATTTATATTAAAAAAAAACATATACTCGTATTGCTTTCAAAAATATTACAAACATACATTATTATGCCTTTCACAAGCGCCGTTAGCTTTAAAACTGAAAAAAACATGTTTCATTTTTTGTTCTATTGATATGAATATAACGAGTCTTGTATTTTTATAGTGTCATTGGAATTAGACCACGTTATATATTTTGGAAAACTATTCAATCTAAGTATGATATAGATAATTCATTTAACTAAAATATGAATTATTATGAATTGTGACAAAGTTAATACAGGAGTCAATTCTAATAGAACGAATTAGCTTTGTTCTTTATACAGTAATAATGTTATAAAAAAAAATTACAAATCTTTTGGCGTGGTACATTACTGTTTTGCATTCATTATATTACAACGCTTAAAAAATATTATTAGATAACTCAATTGGATTAATTACTTTCATCCATGTTTCAGAAACTTTTCTATCTCCGTTATAAATCCGCTCGTCATTCCGACGGACCGGCAGGCCACTGACGAAATTAAATCAATAAAATGAAACGAATCGCCTACCACGCAGTAAACTTTTCTGCAACTGGCTTTTAAATTATATTACGTATTTGGTTCAAAATCAAGTAATCACAGCTTCACGTAACGTATTAAATCTTTAGGGACAATCTTTGTTTTCATATTATGGCAGTGCAACATACAAGAACCCATCCGACTAAAACCGTGATTCGAGATATAAGTTCAGAATAATTATATGCGTTACCTTTATACGAGAAAAAAAATATGTATATATTATCAATCCTAATATTCGTATTTGTTTTTAGCTGGTATGCTCGTTAACAGAATCGTTAAAGTTTTCTCCAAACATTATGAATTACTTACAATAAATATTTTTGCAATGTAATTAAAAGAAAATTTTAAATAAAATAGCTTAATATGTAGATTTAAAAACTTAAAATAAAACAGATGTATAATTATTAATGTAAGTTAAAAACTTTTTTTTTTAAATGATATAAGTCTACTCTACTCAACTGAGAAATAAGTATTTCTCGTGTTTGAATTGGAGAGAAGCGTCATTACAGTTTCTAAAGGGTAAGTATAGAAATAAGATAAAGCAACATTAAATTAATTAGATCTATTTTTAGATCAACTTGTACTTATTTCTAATTTTGAAACTGTCAATTCATGGTGGAATTCCATATTAAAATGATTTTTTTTTTTTTATTAAAAAACCTTTGTAACTTGTACATTGCCGATAAATGGAATGAAGGAAAGGTTAAACAAATAAGTCCCGTTCCCACTCGTCGGATGTCGGCACGATGTAAAGTCGCCTGCCCTAGAGGCTGAAGAGTTTATACGGAGCTGTTTATATTTTTTATCCGACATAATTAACATCGACTCCGACACTTTTCATTAAATGGATTGCCAGCGCAGTCGTGCACCCGACAAATATTGTCTTGGACCTCGCTCGCTAATAGGCTTATATGGAGCTGTTCACACTTGTTGGTCCAACATGCACCCCGGTTCACCACGCATCTCATCCGCGCTACCCAGTTACAGAGGACCGTGAACGCTACGTAGTTGTTATTGTTTGTAAATTGTTTTTAATTGTGAAATCAATTATTTTAATTAAAACGAGTATTTTAGTAATAATGGAGAACGAAATAAATTCTGAAAATTTAATCCCAATGGTCTTAAAAATATTAATTGTGCTTTGGGATAAAACGTCACAACTTTAAAAACAATACCTTGAATTTATCGGCTTTGCGAGAAAATTTCTCGTATTATTCATTCAAGAAAAACTAAGGTTTACTGGAGAATGAGCTAATAAAATGTTTTAACGAACCGCCACCCGATTTTTATCCGTCCGATATTTGATTGTAGTGAGAACGGGGCCCAATTGTTAAATACGGTAGTTTCTCGAATTATCCCTTATCAGAAGAGTCTATCAATAAGGCGAGCAACTGTTTAATAATGCCGTAACCACTATTGGCATTTTCAACGTCACATACAGGCAGCTAAGCAAATATATTTTAAAGCCTATGAAACCACTCCCTATGTGCTTTGACTGTTATTGTTCAATGTGTTTCACTTTTTATGTTCTGTTCTTATGTTCTTTCCTATTATGTAGTATTTTTTTAAATAAACGGGTTCTAGAATTAAGAAAAAGACCACAATACAAAAAAGTCGTTATCGCTCAGTAAAGAAAAATATGCACGTTGCAGGTTGGCAACTCAAAAAAAACTACGAATGATTTATTTGTATATTCTATACAGAAAGATAATTAGGAAAATGCATTAGGTTTGAAAGAAAATAACCTTCTAATTGTAATCTTTTAAATTCTATATGAAATACGTACTGGAATTTTAGGCAAAACGTTCACACTTGATTTCCTTGTTTTTAAAAATGCACCTAATTTGATACATTATGGGATATATTACTAGGACTTAAAAGATTATAGTATGATGATTATTTTCTTTTGAAACGTTACGAATTTTTCAAATTACTCGTATAAAATTTGACGATATATCATTTAAGGTTTTACTTAAGTTAGCAACCTCTAAAGTGATCTATTTTTGAGTGCTGGCCCTTAAATACAGTGTCTTATACTAAATCATCAGTCTAATTCTGTAATTACCTTTCAGCCTGAATACGTATCAGTTAATGAAGATATATTTTCAGACGGTCTTCTCATTGACCTTTGACTGACAATATTAATTTAACAAGAAATAACGAACCAGTATTAACTCAACCTTAAATGACGCATCTAGTCATACATTTTAATTGATAGAGACGGGACTTAGGAATACTTCTAACTCAGTCATGTATATTATTAATGCGAGTAATTTAATTGTCAGATATACCTAAGCATGCTTTGTCTCATTGTCAAGACGAAGTTAATATAAATCAAAACTCGTTTGTTTTACGGTTATGTACGCGCGTTATAAATATTTTTTTTTCATGATACTCGCGCCAGTGGAACCATGGCATCAGCATTATTATTTGGGGAATGTTGTCAGGCTGAAAGGTTAGAAAGGGTTTCCCCTTTTCCATTATTAGGAAAAGTTTTAGCATTGGGTACCTTACCTGGGTAAATATAATTATATTTGCTAAGTGAATCAAGTCTCGCCACTAAATCATAAGTCAAATAATCGCTAGTAACATGTTATGAATCATGTCTTACGACGAGAGAGTTTCACATACAGCCCCGTTTTAATATTTTCTGTTGAGTACTCTATATTAAATATTTATTTCGGATGATGGTAACACTGAAGTGTGTTGTCATTGATCATGCGTATTGGGGGAAGGAGACTGCAACGGGCAGCTACGGCGGGCTCGCTCTTTTAGGCCGTTCTGTATTTTTTATCCTCGAAGAGGACGGTCACCTTGGTGATCGTTCCTATTTCGGAGCCAAATAATTGATATTCTGAAAGTATGTCTTAATTATAATAATAATTACATTTCTTGCATATCAATGTTAATGTATCAACTCGGTAGTTTTCGTCTTCTGTCGGTGTCCTGCGATCTTCAACTGCACTAAAAGGTGGCTACGTGTGGCCGGGTTAATGTCTATATTATTTTCATTACATATTTTGATGTATTTACGGTCCGTTTTGGATCTAATTTCAAATCCGTAAATTAACTCCAAGATGCATTCACAAAGAGATTCACGGCATTTTATTCCATAAGCGTAGATAAATTGCTATTCTTGCAAAGTATGTTTTTGTAACAATAACTTGAATAGTATTTCCAGACCAATAGAAAAACTTAATAGATATCCCATTTCAATCAAAATCGGATAGGTATATCCGAGACACCGTCTGCATTGCAAATATATTCGGGTAAAAAATTACAGTCACACAAAAAGGTAGGAACCAATAATATGGGAATTAATTGAGAATAATGTTGGTAAGTATTAAATTTGAAGCATGATATCGATAAAAATGACGTAAAATAAATCGATCTAATTCGTTCAGTGGTAGAACGTTGTTCATGTAAGACAGAGGTTCTGGATTCTATTCCCAGATGCGACTAATACCTTCTTTATTTTCTGTCTCTTTTTCGGTTTCACGTTTCATTTGATTTTTTTTTAACATTTTCTTCTTCAATGATTAATTATTATAATCTTCAATAAGTTATTCCAACAAATTGTATAAACATATTATATTTTTTTACACGAGAACCACATAAGAGTCCCATCTGTTCCAAACCGTCTGAAGTCAGTGAGACTATGGCATCACCAGTTGGAGAATGTTGTGAGGTTGAAAATTACGGGTAGGGGAAGAAACAAGAAGTTACAGAAGTGCTTGGCTATTCAGGTCTGGTTACCAAAAACGATTAAAGCCATATCAAGCAACCTTTTGATTCTAAATGCTGGTTTTTCACCAGGGCAATACTGAAAGTATCTACCAATCTGGAACATGCCGCAAATATACTATACATTATAATTTCGTCAAGCGATTGGTATTCACTTTGTGGCGTCATTATTAATAAATCAATTAAAATTTTAATTTTAATTTAAAAATATTGTGGTGAATTCAAAATAATCTTTAGTTAATTTAATTATACTATACATTTTTTTTATTAATAAATTGTGAAATAATAAAATTTTTTGGAATAAAATTCACTAGCGCATGCAGGGATTTGAACCCGTGACCTCCGGATTTATAGCCAAGGATCGTAACACTCAACCACGGAGGCTGTCAGTAATATTATAATGAAGTTCCAGAACTTAATATTTCATTTTATTATTGAGTTCTATGAATCAGGAAAAATAAAAATTAATACTTTTACGAACTACATTTTAATATTTTCAAAATGGCCTTTACGACTTCTACCTAGGTTTAAAATTGCTTTCATTTTAATGAAATCCTAAACTTCCAGAATATTATAAATTTTATTAACTAAATAAAACACGATGTTATAAACCACGAATAAACTGTAATATCAGTTATTATATTCACCTTGGTGAAGCTTGAGTTAAGCGAAACCGATTGGTGAAAATAAAATACATTCGTGATTTATAACAATGTGTTTCATCAATTAATACAATGTCAAACTACAAAGTGATTGCTCTTTATGAAAATATTATTAATTTTACTATCATCTTGCGCGATCGATATTATACCTGTTAAACGTATAATTTCTGTTGGCAAACTATTGTAGTAGTTTAACAAGATTTGAAAAAGAAAAAAAACAACCTTTAGTAATATTTACTTCAATTTTCAAAGATGACAACCAATCAACAAAATCTTGTTACGAAATATTATTAAACCAAGTTATTCAAGAATTCGTAATTTATTTCTATACCTACCCCTTTAATATTTTAATCCCTTCAAAAATTTTGTATTCAAATTCAAGATCCCACCGCAAAATTTAAATTTAATTTTCCTTTCCCGAAAATAAATATTTATCAATTTATCTGCATAAAATATTACATTACAGAAACAATTCATAATATAACAAACTCCCAATGAGTGGGAAAGTACCAAATAAAATACTAAACATTATGGAATATATTCAAACCACAAATTCAAAATATGAGTACCTAATTTTTGGGAAAAAAATGTACGGGATAATACGATGGAAACACAAGAAAAACACGTTTAGAATATGGGATTATTGGATGGGGATCCGCCTCAACTGCGTACATGAAGCAGCTCATTAAAACACAAAAAAAATCGTGAAAGTACCTACATAAAAGTAAGAAATTTATAACTATTTTATTCAGAACCTATTATAAAACTATTTTAAAAAAATGGTCTACTCGACTTTAAAGGAAAAAAACAAGCATGAAAACCTCAAATCTGCTTAATATTCCAAAATTACGTACATCTTTGGCAAAAAAAAACATAAATTTCATGATACGAAATTATATTACGCTCTTTCAAATAAAACAATAATAACATGGAGATGAACATGTTTAAAAACAACATCGAAATATGTCTTAAGTAAACATGAAGATGGATAAATAAAGAAGAAAACACAAGTGAAAATAAAACATAAAACATAAACAACACCAACACAACTATCTACATTCCGCCTCGGGACAAGAACCTAGTGAGGAGGATTGTGAATATAAAGAATTTCTATTATACTAGATATACTAATTATACATAATAATGTAACATATAGAAAACATATCTTAAATAGTCACTAATAAACTTAAAAATTAAGAAACAACCTCAAAAAGTGCTAAAAAGCAGTATTTGTATATTATTGTGTAATAATCATCAATAAATGAAATCACGAGGTCTCGACCTGTATCACCAACAAGGCTGTCGAACGATTTGCCGATCTCTGTTTCCTCCCGCTTAGAACATGGGTCTCTTCCACAACTATATTCACTCCCTTCCACTTCCTTTCCCCAAAAACACTCTCCACACAGCAACATAGTACAATATAAAAATAATAAAAATTGTTTTCTCACTAGTCATGAGTGATTTTTTGTTTTTGTATTATTTTTTTAGTCGTCCCTTTTAAATATTTCTTAATTTAATTTTCGAAATTTATTAAATTCATTAAATTTTTCAAAATTTATTTAATTCACCAAATTTATCAAATCTATCAAATTTATTAAATCCAAATGTACCAAATTTATTATATTCTTCAAATCTATCAAAATTTACCGAATTCATCAGTTTATCAAATTTATCAAATGTATCAAATTTATTAATTTTATCAAATTGATTAAATTCACAAAATTTATCAAATTTATCGAATTTATCAAATTGATCCATTTTCAACAACAGCGGCAGGACTTATCACCGGCGTATCTGAATATTTCAGAGCATCTCATAAATCTCCACTCCTGAAGTCATCCAATTCAAGCTTTGCTGGATGGAATTTAAGTCATCTAACGGAATGGCTCCGGCTTACTTGGCGGAACTGTGTATTCCCGAAAAATCTCATTCACGATATTCAACTCTTAAAACAGCGAAATCATCAGCTATCGGAAAATTGAAGGAACCAAAGCGCACACCGGAAATGAATTTCAGTGGGCGTGCTATCGAGATGTCAGACCCTAAAGCCTTGAATAAACTGCCAAACGATTTAAGAATAATTAAGGACTCGACAGAATTCAGAGCGGAACTTAAAACTCATCAGAAAATCGGATTCATAAACGGTGCAGCTGCAAACCCAATTTACATGTTTAAACTAGCCGGTTAGTACCTACCTAAACTCATTTACAGAACATAATATATAATTTCATGCAATAGTGCGCAAATACGTCAACCTACTGCCAAACAAAAGACTGAAACTTTTCATAGTCTATGACATTGTACTAAATACGTAAAAAAATATTGAAAATTTAATTATCATCCTATTAAACGTTTTTACCTTTTGGGTTGTTTGATAAAATCTGTTCACCTTGTCTAAAATTCGAACTAAGAAAAATACCAACTCTTCTTTACCACTGACCTTTGAACTATTAATAAATGTAGTATCAATGATAATAAAGATAAAATAGCAACCACAATATCATACAATGTGTTTCTTATATTCAGAGTGGTAGGTACTTTAGTATCGCCCTGGTGAAAGACCATCATTAGGAATCGAGACCTTGCTTGAAATGGCTTTCGCCGTTTTTGGTAACCAGGTATGGTTATAATTATTTAATCTTCTTCCCCTCCCAATTACCTTCATCCTCACAACATACTCCGATTGGGGATGCCGTAGTCTCACTGGCTCCAGACGGTTGGGAGCAGTTGGGACTCTTGTGCGGAACCACACATAAAAATTTAAAAAATGTCCTGTGACTGCAAAATCATATCTTCCCAAGCTAAAACTGTATAATGTAACTTGTTAATCTGGAATGACCCACCAGGTTATTACGTTTTCTGTATCTTTTGTACATCATTATTATTAAATGAAGTCCAGAAAGTCATATTTGTACGGCGCACTTCAGGTGATTTGTCGTAAAACCAGCAACCAATTTATTGTTGTTATTATTACTTCGACAAGATTCAAGCAAATATTGCTTTACTTCAATTGCGTCAATCCGTTGCCCCCAGATTGTCTTGCATAGCTTCTGCATTTAAATTCAATTTTCTCCGGCTATTTCTAGGGAAAACACCTTGACGTTTAATTTTCCTCACTGTTGTTCCCTCCTTAATTGCACAGTCTCAGTTACTTATGCTCTGACGGCTATCACCCGCTTGGAAAGTTTACGTGGCAATAAGGTGAAATCCCGATTAACGTGGGTGATAACAAATCGCTCGCCAGATTTTTAACATCCTACAGTAAAGCACCGTGAATAAACCCATAACTGCGCATAAAAATTAAGTAAAAAAAAACTCTGTACGACGCCGCGACAGATGAGAAATAGTTAATAAAAATATTATCTGTCGTTCGCGTGTATTTTGACAAGTATCAATTAATGTTCTACATAATACGCACATAATAACATAGCATTCTGCCTTCTAACCAGACTTATTAAATCAATAATAATTACCTTGTTTAAAATCACTGTACTTAATATGTAAATATCTGCATGTTTCAGGAGCGAAGCTCCCCTCTTTGGGATATATAATTGACCTACTGCAAATAATGACAATTATAGACAAATAATAAGAAAATAGAACAATTTAAAAACACAAACAAAAATTAAAAATCTGTTGGTAAACAGGTTGATGACTACATTTACAATATTATTTATATGAATTATAATAATAATAACTCATAACATTTTATTTTTTAGACCTTGCTGTTTTCTTTATTTTATTTATGTTAATAATAAAAGTTTTTTCTTTTTTTTTTATTGTATAATATTAATTATATACAGTGGGAACTTATACCCGCTAAGTCACTGCAAGTAGCTTGTCAGCAGGAGTTTATTTCAACAATATAATATAATACAACAATAAATTACAATCATCATACAAATGTAGGGCAAAATTATTATATTTAGGCGGATGCATCTTGTGATGTACATACGTTGAAAAAAAAAATTAGAGAGAAAAAATAATGGTAAAAGCATTACAGTTTTGTTATTGAGATACTAGAGTTCAATTTTATAACACCGATTTAAATAATATTATAAAAATGTCTATATCATAAAAGTATCAATATTATAAAAATATCAATATTATAAAAACATCAATACTTTTAAAAAATATCAACATTAATATTACAAAAATATAACTATTACGTAAATATCAGAAATATCAAAGCATCTGTAAGTATTAAATAAATTAAGAAATAATTTATTTTTTTAAATATACATATATACATAAAACAGCAGTACAGGTTGGTTACAATGAGGATAGACTTAAATATAATAGTAACACCGCAACAGTAAATACACCAGATATCTAGGAGCTATACAACCAAGGAGACCGTCATATTTGTTACCATCAATACACAAGGTTACTTTCCAAAAGTCAACACTTTAACATCAGCGAGAATTTCATCATAGGACAATTGTTTTTAAATTCGTACGGCAATTTGTTAAATATAAATGGTACAATGTATTCGAGGGTTCGTTGACCATATTTATTTTGAAATATTGGCACTATCATTCCTGTATTTTGTGTGAAACGTGTATTGTGTACATGATCCACCACTGCCTTATACGGACTTTCAGATATATGTTGCAGTAGAATTTTATGCCACAAAAAACCACGAACAGGTAATACATTAATTGATTTGTACATGATATCAATGTCTCGCCTTTGCTTAAAAACTGTTTTACTTACTAGCAATTTTACCATGGCATTTTGAATCAGCTGTAAATGTTTTATGTTGGTCTTACAGGAGTGTCCCCAAGAAGTTATACCATACCTTATAGTCGATTCTGCTAGAGACAAATAAATTAGTTTCATAGTTTTTATAGGCACATATAATTTTACCTTGTGGAGTCTTCCTACAATGGCTCGAAGTCGCTTACAGAGGTTGGAAATTTGTACGTCCCATTTCATATTACAATCCACCGTAACACCTAGATACACGTACTGGTTGACTAATTCGATACTTGTACACGCGCAGGGCTGTTTGGTATTATTGTGAATGCAATTAAATGAATGGGATATGATTACAGGTGCCTCGCTGTACCTTGCATGCGGGGATCTTATATGCATCAATTTCGTTTTTTTAGTAATTACCTTTTTCGAATTTCAATTATAAAAATTTTTTATAAATATTTTATAACATTTTATTTTTCATTTATTTTTACATTTATAATTAATTGCTTGCCTACTTCCATCACTCATTTTTAATTTTTATTTGTGTTTTTAATTTGTTCTATTTTCTTATTCATTATCTGTACTTGTCATTATTTTTAGTAGGTAAATTGTTTATCCTGAAGAGGGGAGCTTTGCTCGTGAAACGTGTAGATATCAACATATTAAATATAGTGGTTTTAAACAAAGTAATTATTATTGATTTAATAAATATGACCCCGCACAATTATTTTTCATCATTTGAAGAAAAAATATAACGTTCTTATTGTTGAAATTTCAATAAAATGCCTCACTGCAATGGGCACAATAGTAAGGACCAAAAGTTGTGTTATGTGTTCAGAAACAAAACGCGTTAAAAAACCATTTCAAACTGTGGTACTATGTTTGAGAAAATTTCTTAAAATTTTAATTTCCACCTACATAATAATATAAGAAAATATTAATATGTAAAAAAGGGTCGGAGTTCTAAAAGGATAGATAGATGTAGCGATTTAATTGTGAAGGTTTTTAAGAACTAAAAAAAAACAACAGGCAAGTTTTTTATAAAATTTTTGTCGGAAGTTGATTCCCATGAAAGCTGAGGTAAAAATACGTCACTCAATAGAAATAATGTCGTGGGATGTACGAGTATGTCAATAAAATATTCATAAAGATGATAACAAATAGGAAGGAAAACATGTTCTATTTATTTCACAAGGACGGAAAACAAATTAAGGAAATAATTATAATTAAGGAATATAATATAATATAATGAAGTAAATCACGTTACGCGATATACCTAATGATGATTACGAAAAATTGTATAATTTGAATTACGGTTTTACTCGTACGTATGGTGTACTGAATCATTGAAAAAATTAATTAAAACGCCTGACGTTTGATAACTAGTTTTTTTACTGTACTAACTATAACAATAAACTAACTAAATATAATTTTTTTAATGAGTTTTTTTTTATATTTTCTGACACTATTCTAAGGATTTTTTTTACATGAATACCCCACAAGAGTCCCAACTGCTCGCAACCATCTGGAACCAGTGAAACTATGGCATCCACAATTGGGGAATGTTGTGAAGCTTAAGGTATTGGGTAGGAGAAGGAAAAGGGAAGAGGAAGGTGAGGAAATACCTGGCTATCTAGATCTGGTCACCAAACACGGCTAACAGCCGTTTCAAGCAACGTTCCAATTGTGAATGGTGGTCTTTCACCAGGGCAATACTGAGAGTATCTTCCACTCTGGAACATGTGCAAATATGCTATATATTATTTTCAAATGAATTAATTGTGAATTAATCGAAAATATCCTATAGAAATGCCAGTTGATTCTCAGCCAACTGTGCTGGTGTAAAAACTCTAGCTACTCATATTTTATATCCCGATTCAAAGAATCTATAAATATTAATTGCATAAAAATTCCTTTGTTTGGCTGATCAATGGTTTTCCACAACCAGATATTATTTCTGTGACCATTTTAAAAATAACAAACTTATTGTTACCGACAGAAATCTAAGTACCTCAACTTAATCAAATAACAACGCCAATATTCGACGATTGTAGCAAACGTCGCTGCGCACCATCCAAATATTCTCGTTTCAAACTAGCTCAAATCAGTGTGAAGCTTTCTGGTGATGCCATATAAAATACGGAAGAGACGAGGGGTTCAACAGCATGTGATTATTAACGGAAACACATATAGGAAAGTTTCAGAAATAAAAAAAAAATTAATCTAGTATTCTCAGTCAGCCCCACAACATACCTCACTTAGATGAGCGATAGGCCTACTCTCTTCGGACAGTTTTGACTATTGTGCGGTGTTACCAACAAAAAATTACAGATTTATTATTATTTTGTGGCGTCATTATTAATACAATTAATAAGAAGTGCTTTGTTTACACCACTGTAGTGTTTAATATATAATCATCAACATGCTTCGAAAGCGAAGCTTCCCTCATCAGGATACACGGTATACTAAAAATTAATGACAAGTACAGACAAATATATAAATTATTGACAAGTCTATACTTGTCATTAATTTTTATTATACTTTGCATCCTGACGAGGGAAGCTTCGCTTCCGAAACATGTTGTTATTTATATATTAATCAGTGCAGTGGTGTAAACAAAGTACTGCTTATTAATTTTATATTTTTAAAACGCCAAAATATGCCAAAAAGAAAGTTGTTTATCAATAAAACGTTTTGTTATTGTTCCCAGGTGCTGATTTTTGTACTCATTAAATGATATGTATTACATTATTTACGCATCACAAACTAAATATCGCAGTAAAGAAGTCGTTGCATTTAATTTGTTGGCGAAATTAAAGATTCGATTTTCTTTGAAAAATAGAAGGCGATGTTTATTAATAAAACACAATATATCAGAGTTAGCATTTTTTAATTCAATAAAAAAACACATAAATTAATTAAATTAAAACTTCCCTATATTGTTGGCGGAAATTGAGATGGATATTTCAAAAGAGTGTTTCGCTATATTGATCGGGGAATTAACATATGAGTTGGATTCCCAGTAGTACGTAACGGATACCAGGCGAGCAGAAAGGCACGCGGGTGAGAATACAGCGGTTAACGGTTCCGAAAATAACCCTCAGCCAAAAAAAATACGTTTGCGAACATGTGCGATAAATAGTATTGGAGCTTTGACATTGAATATAGTAGGTGATTTTTTAGATGTTTTGCACATCTTTACTTCCAGGTAAAATATGCCCAATGGTTAAATTTACTGTAAACGTTTTCATTATTCAAGTTCTTTGAGGTATTTTTCAAAACAGATATTTTTATAAAGTCGTCAACACTCTGTAGGTAGAAACTAAAATAGCCCAATTCAATACGTAAAATCAGAATTTTTATCTTTAAAAAAGTTTTTCTTTGACATGCTCTCAGTATATGCGAATATTACTGAATATTGAACAAGATATGGTATGATGAAAACACATTTTTTTCCATGAAGGTTTACACATACAGGGTTATGCTGATAACCCGTGGTGAGAATGATGAAGGAAGTGTTAGTGGAATGCAGCCTGCAGGGATAAATACATATAATGCCATACCGCTGTAGAAATAAACCCATAGACGTGTGTTTAGGACATGTCAGTGTGTCCAAAGTAAGCCCAACTTTTCCATACTTCATTTGAAATTGATCAAATCTTTTCAAATATTGAAATTCTTGTTATGAAGCACTTTACAAAAGAAGTTTTACGTCTAGCCACGTTATTATTTATCGTCAAGTACTCGATTATTAATACTTGTCTTGGCGGATGGCAAAATTAAAGGGCGTGACATTGATCAAAGAGGGGGTTGGAAAAAGCAACATGGAGTCACGCGCCCTTCCATTTACTCTGTCTGGGTTTCGGCGTTAAAGGAAACGCTTTTCTTGGTAGCCGGTCCGATTTCATAGTCAAGACATTATTTTATCTGATAAAAAAAAAAATTGGCATTTTTCCGTCTCAATGTTATGTTCTCGAATCAAGAGTTTTTCCTCTCCTGTCGGCATACTATACTGTGATTCTGTATCAACACTTCTAAATGATTACGTGTGGCCGGGGTAATGTTTATTTCAATTTAATTACAAGTGTTCAGTTTATTTACAGTCCGTTTTGGATCTAATTTCAAATCAGTCAATTAAACTCATACATGCGTCTACAAAGAGATTCACTGCTTTTTTCCCTAAGCGTGGAATCATTGCTAGTTAATTTAGATCTTCTTGCAAGGCATTTTTATTGCAAAATGGAACTGTTCTATATTAAACCTATAGCATTTCCCTGAACTATGTATGTATAAACGCTCTGGAAGCTGGTTGTTTCTCAAATTGACCATAATCGAACTGCAAATACTATGAACATCTCCTGAGTTTGAGCTAGCGCGGGAGTTAATAATCACATAGGTATTGTTCGATTTAATACTGATCTTAAGTAAAAGGATCGGACTGATCCGGATCTTAGCATTCTTTCTACTGGGTGCCAAGAGTTTCGTTTAATTGGCGACAACAGTATTCAATCAAATCGATGTAGATGACATTTCTTAGAACAATTTGTTCAGTGAGAAAAATGACTTGATTGTTTACGTAAAGTGATATGAAATTTGTGTGAAATAATTAGCGATAATCATTTTAGAATGAAAATGTTCATATTTTAGTCTCAGTAACCTTCAAGCGAGCGTGCGGTTTTTTTATGACAACGGCGTAATCGACTAAGGGAATATTATATCCAATTTAAATAAAAGAAAATTTATAATTTTTTCCGATATTCCTTTACGGTGTGGAAACATGGACACTCAGCCAGTGAAAGGAAGCGAATAGACGCCCTCGAAATGTGGTGCTAGATGAAAATATTTCGGATTCAATGGACAGCCAGGCGTACAAATAAATCAATTCTGTAAAAGCTAGGCATCCACAATAGGCTATCTACTGTTTGCCTATAGCGTATCCTCAGATTCTGGATATATTGTTCACCAAACCGAGAACTCCAACCTGGAGAAGCTCATAGTCCCGGCAAAGTGGAAAGCAGGAGAAGCCAAGGAAGGTCACCGTTAGAATGACAAAATTTCGCAAATGTCCGGAACGTCGATGACCCCGCAATACTTCAGTGGAGGAACCTTGTACACGAGGGAGATTAGAGTGGAGGTCACGATCCTCGGCAATGAGGAAGCGACTCAAAAGGAAGAAGACATAAAATTCTTTTATGTTTTGTGCAATTTATTTATTCTGTATTTTTAATATTTTTAACAAAAATTCGTATCTAATTATCAGTCAATTGAACAGTAAATGAATTAAAAATTACTTTGTAATCACTACTTTATTAATATATACATATCAACATGTTTCGAAAGCGATGCGTTCCTCTTCAGGAATATAAGATTACTAAAAAATAATAAAGTCAAGTATAGACAAATGATAAACATAGAACAAATAATAATTTTGAAATTACTCAGAAGAGTCATAACATTGTCATCACTTGCATTATAGCACTCGCTGCAAATTAAAGAAGTGTGATCACGGTAGATATTCCTTGTGCAGGATGCGAAGTCAATTTTCGATTACCATCCTAGTGTAGTTGATGTGCGATTTTCAATACTATCGCAAGCTTTGCGAGTGTAATCGGTTAGGCGCTCTTTGCTCGATTGAACTTTGAATTCTACACTGCGGAAGTAGGTGAGCGGTTGATGAATAGTGGATTCATTTCTCTGTTATAACTTTATCTCATATTTATATACACATTTACATAAAAAAGGTACATATGTATTATAATAGATAATATTAAAATAAATAACATAATTATCCAAAGTTAAGTAGTTTCAAATAACTTAGCTTTAATTGATGAAAAAACCGTACTAATGAATGCTTATACTGTGTTACATGGGGAAAAAGAGGAACTCGACGACATCCACGTTGATTGCAAGTGTTAGGAAAGGAAATAGTTGGGCGGTAGTGTTAGGATAGGGGCGACAGTCTTAGGAGAGTGAAGAAAATGAGGGAAGGAAGATGATGAAGAGCCCCACGAGGGAAGTCGGTGTTAGGGGTGCTGAAAGGAGGGAAATAGGGAAAAGAGAGTTGGTGTAAAGAAAATCACTGCAACTCACCCTGAGAGCATCTTCAGGTCTAGTCCCCGCTCCAACATGGCTTAGCTCAGCTTGGTACAACGTAAAGATTCCTTTTCTCAAGGTCAAATGAGTCAGCCGCGGCCATAGAATTGGAGGGGGGCATCTACTCTACATTAATTGACGAGATGGTGTGCTTTCAACTCAAAATTTATTGTAACAAAACATGGTCATATAAGTTATATGCAGGTTTCGCCAAGAAGTTCGCATCTACACTGTTCTAGACTATCCTCTCTCTATGAAGGAGCTCTAACCGGGCAAGTTAATGGGGAAAGACATACATGTACAGCACATAATAAGAAGGAAGTTGATAGCGGCTTACATGAATAGCTGATGGTCAAATTCTCACACTGAGTTTAACAGTTAAAAGACACCATACTAAGTGTTTTCAAGGGGTAGTATGGTAACTATCTGCTATAGGCCTCAAACCCGTGTGCAGTTGATGTTTCCATGTATGAAATCGAATGATGCAATAATGAACCGGCCGCGTGCTCCAAAGGAGCATGCAGTTGATCGCTCGGTGTCAGATTTAGGAATGCGTAATGGCGGGCGGCGGGCTCGCTTCGCGAGGTCAAGCCGTTCTGTGAAAATTATCTGTTCCGCTTAACCTCATTGGTTAATTAACAAAGATGGCTGGCGGAAGCTCACCGGATTGGTTGATTGTGGTAATTCTCCGGCGAGATGTAGTATTATTGGTTGTGGTGTGATGTTTTGCAAATGAGAGGCTACAAGTATTCTAAGATCTTCTATTCGTTAGGTAACAACTGTAACACTGATGTGCCAAATATGTCAACAACATCGAAGTATTTGTTCCTCTGATGTTGAAACTATCGCATATGGGAATAATATTGTGACTCTGAAGTTGAATTGTCACAATAAAATAGTAGGTACTGTCAAATCAAATATAGCAGTTCAGGGATATAAAACATTGAATTAACTATCTCAAAATATATTAAATCTCATATAATTCTTCGTTTAGATAATTTTACGAAATTTAATAAATATAGCAGATAATAGTAGTCTATGCATTCTCTAGGAATACCCAATCTAATTTTTAACGGAAGATAAGATATAAATTATGCAAGAAATGCTCGTAACCGAAGGAAAAGGGACGTATGAACATAAATGACAAGAAATAATTAGGTACGTAGCTGATGAATTTCTATAATTTTCCAGAACTACTTCGTGAAACTTTTTTTTAATACTTATCTTCAATCATAACAAAAATAAGTACTTATACCTACCTACTTGAGGCATGTTTTGTCTATCCTGATCTTGTGACATTTACTCCCACTTTGAAAATTTTAGTAGGCAAATTGTCGAAGGTTTTCTCTCAAAAACATAACTTAACTTATTTAAACATTTAAACTATCTGCAAAATAAATTACTTCTCAGATTTCTCCTTAAATCTCAAGGCAGTTCAAATACTCAAATACGGGGCGGTTTTTATTGAATTACAATTTGCGAAGAAAAACCACATAAAAAGGCTTCTTAGTTAAAATCTCCAGAAATAAACACAATTTTTCGTATTATGTGAGTATAATAAATGATTAATATTTTGCTTCAATGAGAAACATTTCGTATTGTAATATTTATTCTCCCAGTGTGTTTGGAATAAACTCATTCTGGGAAGGACAATATTTGTATTTTTTGATTGAATATTTGATACAACATTATATATTCAAGTGGAAAAAGTATTGATGTATTATTACATGGTTACGTAAAAACAAACAAAAATGGCAATAAGAAAAACATCTGAATTAGAGAAGACAAAAAAATTACATTTATGGCAGAAAGAAACGTCGGGCAGGGATTATTTATTATTCGACATAATGATAATATTATTGTTACACAATTCTGTAGAAAAATGATGTTTTGAAGAGAAAAATATTCATAGATATATTTTTAAAATTTACATGGGCGTTCAAAATCAAATCAGAAATATGATTTTTTCTGACCGTCCTACGCGTGTTTTAAAAAATATTTTAAAATGTTGAATATCTAATAAAAAAAAAATTGAGTTTTTCCATAAAATGCCGAGAAGAAATTTTCCAAAAATAAGGTTTCATTTCATTTTTTCAGAAACACTAAATTCAATGTTTTTTTAATTGCGAAATCAAAAGTTTGGTTAAGCATAAAAAAAATACCGCTAGAGGATTGGAATTTTTTTCTCCATTTTTTTAAATTATTTTTGTTTTTTAAAATATACGTACCACAGTCAGAAAAATTCTTATTTCTGATTTGATTTTAAATATATGAAATTAATATTTTTCTTTTTGAAAATACTATTTCTATCGTATTGCGTAATAATATTATCATTATTACGTAATAATGTTCTACTGATATTTCAATGGAGCCTGCTCGAAGGATCTTGCAGCAGTGATCCTCTCCGGGCCAGTGCATGTACGTGAAACTCGACGGACTTAACGGAATACCTGTTCACTATTGTTGATGTTGTTTCCAAGAGAACGGGTCGTTTCGCTGACTCATTTTTTTATCTCTGGAATGACCGACCGGCATTTGTATTTCCTCCTACATTTAATCCGGGCCTCTTCAAGGCCCGCATTAACAAGTTTCTTCCTAAATACCTCTCCTTGACCCGCCTCAAAGCGTTTCCCAACTGTGTGGCGATATAGTTTCCCTGTATATGGTCCGTATAGACAGGGGCGCATAAGGGGCGCAGACAGGGGCGCATAATATGTAAGGTGTCACATAATAATTTATTTTAAAATTCGAATTAATAAATAATCCCTCTTCGACGTTTCTTTCCGCCTTAAATTGATTTCAAATGGGTATTATTGATGTATTATTCATAGGTGTGACAATGTTTAGAAATGATATGGAAAAAACATTTTCTTCTATGAAGCGAGTTGTTATTTCATTTGTAGAAAATTAAATGCTCTTTCGGAAAGCAGTTCGCGATGCAAAGCAGTCTATCCGCCTATGCCTCTGCATGCCTCTAGGTCGCTTCCACTGGGACACCTACTTGGTAATATTCATTGCTGCCCTGTCATCTTGCATTTTTTCAACCGACAATATTATAAAATTTAAATATTTTTGGTACAACAAGGCCCACCCTCGTGCACAGTCTAACATTGAGAAGTAATACCAGATATTGGGATTTATTGTTTATTAGCCTTCTCCGGGGAATGCCAGGAATTGGGCGATAATGTTTCTATGATAGCCGGGATAATCTTTATTTTTGTGTACATCCTTTTTCAATATGGCATTCGTGGTTTCAGCTTAGCGCCTTTTATTTTCTTTTCGGGCCACTTAATTGGAAATTCTCTTTCTCGGAATACAATATCTCTCTGTAATAATTGTGGATTGAGATAATTGTGGTTTAGGTTATACGGATTGTGTTACGTGCTTCTTTGTGATTAGTCTTGGAAATCCAGACTATAGAGGTATTTATAGGTTATTAAGAGAGTATTGTTCGCAATGATCTACGTGACGTAATAATCAAATCACTAGCTTTCTGAACATTAGAATTCTAAACCGGACGAAGCGCACATACATCGCACTCCCCGTCTACACTGCTCTATTTTATTTTTTTTTACATGTTTACCGCACAAGAGTCTCAACTGCTCCAAATCGTCTGGAGCCAGTGAGACTATGGCATCCCCAATTGGGAAATGTTGTGAGGCTGAAGGTATTGGGAAGGGGAACGAGAAGGGGAAGAGGGAGGTTGGGAATCTATGTTTAAATTGTTACAATGGGATGATCAACTTTGAACTATTGCTTTTAAAAATAAATAATTTAGATAAAACATTTAGGAACAATTTCCACTCACGAGTACTTAACTAGAGTACCTAAATGATGCATTTCAAATAAATAAATATTATTATTAACTTACTTATTTATTTGTACGAAACAAACAGCTCTTAATACAAATATATATATGTAGAATAATTTTCTCGGTATACCCGCATAATGTAGTCCTTAGAAGGACTTTTTAACTCCTGACGTTTCGGACAAATCACATTGTCCATCTTCAGAGGCCTTATGTATTCAGTTTTGTTTTAAACTGGTCGCTTGGCGTGTTATTAGACTATTAAAATGATTTGCAATCACTTAGGTTTTGACTTTTGGATTGAACGGACACGCGTAAAAAATTATTCTACATATTACAAAATTATTAATTATTATTATTAATCTTGAAAATTATTCTACATCTTACACCCGTGAAAATCTCAACCATAACATATATTTATATACATATATATATATATATATATACAAAGGAAGTTTAACAAACAGTGGTTAAATAGAAATGTTTTATTTATGAAGCTAACAAGTTAAATAAAATACAAAGTATGAAGGAAGGGGGGAGCGGAAGAGGAAGATAGGATCGGGACAGGAGATGCTCTCCATATATTTTGTACTCGTACATCAATTTGTGGTCGTACATATTACGTCGGTTCGATATTTTGGTAGGGTGTTGTGAAGAATGTTGATATTGGGAAATTGTGCGTTATATTGCGCACAAATACGGGGAATTGAAGAATTTATAAGATTGATCCTGTTGTCGGGTTGGTCTGACGGTATGTAAATGATTATATAGTTAATATTTGGTAATTATTATTTGATTCAATTGATTTCAGAAGTTCACCTATTATTCTTTATTTTTTATATCTCTCTTATGTACCTGGTGAAATACCATCATTCAGAATTGAAACGTTGTTTGAATGACTTTAACTGTATTAAGTGATCAGATGTGAATTTTCTGATGCCTACTTCCCAACCTACCTCTTCCCATTGCCTTCCCATCCCTGCTCCCTTCAGCAAAAAAACATTGCCCTATTGTGAATTCAATGATCTCACTGGCTCCGGGCTGTTGGGGCTTTTGTGCTGTATTAATATAAGTAGATACTTAAAAAACGATACCAATAACTTTCAATGAAAATATGAAACAGAGGAAGACACAGAAAATAAAAAGACACGGTCACGACTGAGACTTGAACCCAGAACATCTACTTTATCCAAGAGTAAGATCACTGCCAATGAGGCTACCATGACTTTATTGAAGTCCGTTCTTTACATCAATCTCATATTTTTCCCGATGGCCATGATTTTTTTTTTACTTTTTTCCGGTTTATTGGTTGCCATCTTTGTATTAGGGTACAAAATGGATAAAAATAAAAGAATTCAATAAGGTCTCGATAACTCAATTGACAGAGATGTTACTTCCAGGTAGTGTAGAAGTTCTGAGTTCGAGTCTCAATCGCGACTGCATCTTTTTTTATTTTTTGTGTCTTCTTCTTGAGAAATTTTGACATTATTTTCAATAAAGTTAATTACGGTTTAAGTAATATAAATAAAAAACGTAAAAAAAAAGAAAATAATGGGTAAACATAGATAATATCTCCGATACACCCATCCGATTTTTATTTATGTGTAACATCTGTTGACTTTTTCTACAATTCTAGTATTAATATATATTTTTTTAAATAACTCTTTGAAGCTTATGAACATCATTGTAATATATATTGTTTAAATTTATTGAAGATAATATTAACAGAATGATTTTATTTTGTGACTTTTGTTTCATTTGAGATTTTGTCAATTATTATATAGAATGGTTTTAAAATATATTACAATTATGTTTACAAGTTTCAATCAGTTATTCTAATAAAAATTGACTTTTTTGTTTTGTTTGAAACTGCTATCGATTGCGTACTGACTTTTTGTATATATATATATATATGTTATGGTTGAGATTTTCACGGGTGTAAGATGTAGAATAATTTTCTCGGTTTACCCGCGTAATGTAGTCCTTAGAAGGACTTTTTAACTCCTGAACACGTCCTTAATGAAGGTCATAAAATAGATTTTGATAATACCACGACAATAGCCAGCCTTTTCAATGAAACAAGACGAATTTACCGCGAAGCCATCGAAATTCATAAACATAAAAACAATATGAATACTAGAAATGACTCAATTAGAATTCCCGACACTTGGAAAGTCATAATCGATCAAAATTCCCCGATAACATCACTTCCAAAATTATTAGAATTACCCTCAACTTCCTTAAATAAAAATAACCCGGTTACTATGCGTAAACAGCCTATTAAATGCCCCACCCCTACCCCCACCCCTTTATCTACACGCGTTCTGCGTCCTAGACAATTAAAATGATTTGCAACCACTTAGGTTTTGACTATTGGATTGAACGGACACGCTCAAGCGATCAGTTCAAAACAAAACTCAAGACATAAGGCCTCTGAAGATGGACAATGTGATTTGTCCGAAACGTCAGGAGTTAAAAAGTCCTTCTAAGGACTACATTACGCGGGTAAACCGAGAAAATTATTCTACATATATATTATATATATATATATATTTAATTTAAAAAACCCGCAATATCATCATCACCACTCATCTCCCTTAATCTCAGATTAAGGATTTTGAGTTAAATTAACTACGAGTAATATCACATTACATTCTTGGAAAATTCTTCGCCAAACGAAACGAGTAAAGGAGACAAAATTTCTAAGTATCTGGAAAACTTTTACAAACTTCCAAAATTGAAATTCTAATTGAACAGTGAACATCTGAAACTCTTCTTCCAATTGTCGGTGAAATGCTTATTACCACCACCACCAAACTTCAAATTAAAATCAAAATGTGTCCATTAAGAAAAGTTTTAAAATTAAAATGTGCCCTCTACTAATTGTACAATCTTTTGACATAAATTTGATTCGCAGATCTGTGTCAAACAATGAAAGACACGCTACTCACGCACAGATCCGACTCCTCGTGGTAATTCCTGATGGCATCCTGGCCATCCTCTGGTACCTCATTACCGCTCCTACCGTATCAGAGATACGATACTCACGCACGGAACGACTCCCCGTGGTGATTCCTGGTGACATCCTGGTCATCATCCTGGATGCCCTTTGCCGCAGCACGTCGTCTTGAATGTCCGGTACCATCAGTTTTAACTATAATTAGCAAGCACTTTCTCTCGTAGCATAATTTCGATTATTTTTCCTTGTCACATTCAAGTGTGTTTCCTTTTAATATAACCCCAGATTTAAACTGAGTATTGTTGCCGCCCCCTTGTGGGTCCATATTGGTCTGCGATTAATTGTGTTCATGTTTATTGTGCAATCCAAGATGTTACACTGGCGCCCCTTTAAATTAATAAATAACCAAATGAAACAATTAAACTTTTTCAACCGCATTTATTTTTCACAGCTACCGGTTTCGGAACAACCGTTCCATCGTTAGGGCAAAATATATACTAAAAAATATTACAAAATTATGGCAAAACATACTTAATAAAAGTCACAGTGGAGGTAGGGTATAAAAAATGAATGCTGATGGATTTTTTTTTAATCATTTATTCATCTATACAATCTGTTATGAAGCTCCTAACAACTAAGATTAACAAACTACCCCGGAATAACTTTAAAGCAGGGCACTACTTTTGGCATTTGGGACTAGCGTAATTCTCGCCGCTCGTTGAAAAACGCGTGGAGCAACCCTGAGGGGGTAGGGGGGGGGGGGGCTCAGACAAAGGGTCGAGAGCCCACTTTAGTTCCGAGAGCCGAGTCACCCAGTCGTCCAATCCTGAGCCCAAAACAACGAGAAGGATAAGGAATTTTCCTTAAAAAGAGCCAATATATGCTTCCTGGACACCTTTCTATCAAAATCGTTTTGAAATAATTGAAAACAGTAAAGGTAAAATTTTTAGCACTTAAATTATAAATTAAATTTACGCTTTATAAATAACAGTGAATCCATAAAATTTCACATTTCCCTTCGAACACGATACTTGACTTTTGATCAAATATTATTATTTAAAATTTTGAATGAAAATCCCGGACTTGCTTGAGCTATTTTTAGCCCATTTTATAAAAATCCACATACCGTTAAAACCAACGAGAAAACCTATTTTTTTCATTTGTCCCCATGCGAATCTAACCTTAAATGTGAGCGATATTAATAGATATAGTCTTTTACCAGGGCGATACTGAGATTAGGCATCTATAACTTATGCTTTGGGGTGATTTATCGCAAAAACGGCTCTATGCAAACCGTCCAATTATTATTATTATTATCAAACAACTTTTAAAAATATATTATTAAAATGTGATATATCACAAATTTTAAATAAAATTAACTTGCGCAAGCCGTGTTCAAACCCGCGACCTCCGGATTCGTAGCCGAGGATCTTACCCCTCGACCACAGAGGCCACATATACACTGTATTATCAGTTTAGAATTTGTTACCACTCATAATTGTTTGTCTGCTACTCATGAATATTTTAAGTCATAGTATTAATTTGGATACATTTTGTATATCTGTTATTTTATAAATATATTAGGTTAGGTTAGTTAGTGTAAAGTCCACTTAAGGTCAACCTTCACAAAATTGCGCTATAGAAATTAACTTTTATTATTAATGAAATTTAATTTAAATACCTTAAAATTGACATTACGCAAAAGCTTCTGACATTTTCCCTACATTGAGATGTCAACATGATATGGGTACTAAAAAAAATGTATCTAGCTTTGTTCCAAAATAATAAATATCCTGTACTACAAAGTAAAACTATCAAACAATCTAGTCTCATTACTAACCTGTCAGGGATATTTTGAGGATGCATTGAACAATATTACAAAAGTTTCAAACATTTTTTTGGCAATGTGTTCGTACATACAGTGTTATAGTAAAACGTAACAACCAACCTTACCAGTGCTTTAATTTAGTTTAAGTTCACGGTTACATAAGGGTTTGTTCACCCTTAATTAAGGCATTCCTAGCAATCGCAATGCGAACCCCTTGAGATGAATCTCATTTGTCGTTAACCCAATTCCCTGCGTATTTATTTTGAGATACACCTGGGTGTTCTATGGGTTCGACGTTAATTACAAAATTCGTCGTTGGTGCTGGACCTTTCGAGCCTACTAGCAATGTCGGTTTACTTTGCGTGTGCAATTTCTTAAATACAACTGGATAAAATCACGACAGAATTAACAACTTGTCATGTTAATCTTTTAATTGTACCTGATGCAAATATAGTTTTTTTTTATGTGAATATCGCACAAGAGTTCCAACTGCTCCCAACCGTCTGGAGCCAGTGAGACTATGACATCCCCAATTGGGAATGTTGTGAGGCTGAAGGTATTGGAGACGGGAAGGAGAAGGGAGGAAGGTGGGGAAATACCTGGCTATTCAGATCTGGTCACCAAACACGGCTAAAAGCCATTTCAAGCAACGTGAATGCAGGCAGATGCGATTTACCCGAATAATATTCAATTCAAAACACTTTTATGTATCTACATATTTCCATAAGTATCCCATTTTTGTAAATTATAATTAATTTTGTTTTATTTGCATATAAAGCAGAAAACTAAGAAAATATCTAAGGAAGGATTAATTTATTCCAAAGACGTCAAATTGTATCTTAGACTAGATTGTTTTTCACCCAATTTTTGGGTTAAATTATTTTATGAAAGGCAACCGATTATCATTAAAAAATGTAGATTTTTTTTTTTAATTCCACAGGGAAATATCTAAGTAGCACAAATATGACTATATTTTCATATGAAGCAGTAACTTGGTGATGTGACATTATAATTTAAAAAATAAAAGTGTTACGCTGGCGCATCATCCTGGAATCGGAAGAAAGATTTCGATCTTGGTAATTGGGAGGTTAACGATAAAGAATTTCAACGCTTTGTTTGTAATCCTGAAATTTAAGTCATCTTTTTTATTATATTTTTTCCCGAAATTTTTAAATTTATTCCTATTTACGAAATCTTCAAAGGGGTACTTTTGAGGTAATCATCGCATTTCAACAGTTTCGTCAGTTCGCTTTCATTTTGTAACTAACTAACCATAACGCCGATTCCCCGCAGGGGTAGGCAGAGAGGACGGACCGCCAAACAACTCGATCATGGCACACACTTCTTGCTTCATTCACATTAAAACATCGTCTCATACATTCTCTTCTATTATTCCGACTTCTGACATGGCCCGACTCAAGTATTTGCTTGACGCTTGATCGTGCCATGTCTTCCTCGGGCGTTCCCGGCTTCTTTTTCCATTCACATTCGTGTCATACATTCTTCTTACACTCCTTTCTTCGTTCATTCGCTCCACATGCCCAAACCATCTAAGCGTCCCTTTCTTAATCTTACTCATTACGCTTACATCAGCCTTGCATTCTTTACGAATTTCAATATTTTTCACACGATCATACATGGTTTTACCACACATTCGTCTCAGAGATCTCATTTCTACGGCATTCAGTTTACTTTCATCCTTCTTCTGCCAATTCCATGCCTCACTGCCATACATCAGGGTTGGTATCAGCACTCCTTTGTGGACTGCTATCTTCTCTTTTTTGCACAAATTTTTGTTAGCGCCAACAGCGTTCAGTCCTCCGTTAATGGAGTTTCCTGCATTCACCCTTCTTTCAATATCCCTATCAGTCTTTCCATCTCTCGTAAACATACTTCCCAAATATACAAACTCATCGACCTGCTCCAAGTATTCGTCATTCACAACTATATTGCACACTGTTTTCGCACTCTCTCTTTCAAACACCATGACTTTAGACTTACTTACATTCATCATTAGCTCGTTCTTCATGCATACTTCATTCATCCTAGATACGAGGGACTGTAAATCTTCCATACTGTTAGCAATCAGCACCATTTTGTATTTTAAATATATCCAATAAGGCAATTTTATTAAAGAAAATATTTGTCAATTCAAGAATGACGTAATTTACAAAATTATTCCGACGATTGGGGTGAGTTTATTTAAACCCTTGTCACATTTGATCAGCAATTAATGGTATTTTTTGCTAAATTGATATCGGAACGATCCTGATTTCTGATCGACTGTTTTCAGCGTTTCTATCAAATTTTGATTAATTATCAATTATAATAAGGGTATGACCGTTACATTTGACGACTGATCAAAATTAACATTATCGGCTGAAAATCAGTTGTTAACTGGAACATTAAAACATTCAAATTTCTTAATCGCTAAACGTTCGTCGATTAAATGTGACGAGGGTTCAATGTAAGTGGATGTACGAGTATCGTATGGGTAATTATTTTGAATTCATTTGGATTTTTTTTTAACAATGATAAAAATTCCCAGGATACGGGTATCCTGACAATATTTGACCATCTCCTAGTGCCATCACAGTAAGCGAAAAATATGACTTTGCTATGGAGGAAAAATATGGAGGACTTAGCCAGCCGAGGAATTGAAATCACGACGCCTGGGTGGGACCCAGACGCGATGCCAACTAGGACACTGAGCGGTCATTAGTAAAATATTTCAACCTTTGACTAGTGTTTAATTCTTTATGTCGCGCGACAAATCCGTTATGTCATGACAAAAGCTTTTGACACAATAGAGCAGGTTTGAAACAAGCATTCGTTAGAATCTTGTAATTACTTCAAGCGACAACTAAACATTGGTATGGAACCATGCTCAAACATTGCGGTAAGAACTACGTTGTTTGAGAATAATTCCATTCATTCGAGAATGAATTTCTAATACAATCTTATTTCACAAAACAATAACAGCCAGCATTATTTTAATTTCAGGTGAATTCCTCTGCCAAATTCAAAGGGAAAGACAAATACGAGTTGTTCTATTGTATTTCACAAATACATTATAATATGTTAAGCCTGTATTGCATAATGGAAAAATGTTTGTTCTATTTAAAACTTTTTAATGACAGTTTTAATTTTATTTGGAAAACCAGCAGTTTACAATAATTATTAAGTATGGTGAAATATATATAAAAATGAACTAATAATAATTTTTTTTGTCAAATATCTATATACAAATTACAAATTTATCCTACGGGGATGGAATGGTGAAATGCATTGCAAGGAAATGCATCTAGTCTGTGTAGAGTAACATGTATTGTGGGAATGTTATTAATTGATTTTTGGTTTGGAGTTGAAAGGGTCTGAGTTAAATAAAACAAACTCCTTGTATGAAGTGTTAAAAATGAGTGAAATGCTATTAATAAACTTTTTTTTGAGTACGTGTTGCATTTTTTTTGTTAATGGATGAAAATAATATTTACCAGAATGGATACTCTTAGTATCTCCCTAGTGAAATGTTACTTGAAATGGGTTTAGTCGTATTTTGGTGACCAGATCTAAACAGCAAAGCTTCTTCTCGCTCACCTATTTCCACTCATTACTTCTATCACCCTCACAACATATCCCATTTGATGAAGCTATAGTCCTATCTGACATTTAATAATAGATAAAAAATGAGGGCGCTGCAATCGTTTAAAAGACTTTAAGGAAGGTAATTTGTAAGTTTAAAAAAAATACAATGATGCATATTTTTTACTTGAACCCAACGGTGTTCGAAAATTAGTGGTACTTTCCGAAAGGAGGTGATTTTCCATCATATCCTAAGATAATTTTATATTCAATGACAATCTATTCTCCTTTAATGGAAGCAATCTTCCCAACAAGCCCTCCATTGATATGCTTGGTATAACCTTAAGGGACCAGCTCAGGTTGGGGCTTAATATGGGGCTGGGGTAAAATTAGCCTCTCAGAAGCTGGGCGTATTGTACAGAGCCCACAGATACTTTAATAGTACACAACTGCTGACCCTGTATAAATCGTAAGTGCGCCCCACTGTAGAATACGGCAGCCACCTCCGGTTGGGAGTCCCAAAACATCTGAAAAAAACCCTTGACTCTGTGCAGAAACGGGCAGTTCGTTTGATAGATTCGCCTATCTTAACAAATGGGTTGCAATCTTTGCAGCACAGACGTCAGTTGGGAATGCTGTCCTTCTTCAACCGGTATTTTAATGGAAGATACTCCGAGGAACTAGCGTCATTGATCCCTTCGGCACCGTTGCATAGTCGGGAAACACGCCAAACGCACGCCCAACATTTGCACACGGTTGACATTTGTCACATGAGAACGGGTCGCTTCTACGACTCGTTCTTGTGTTCAACAGCTCGGCTGTGGAATGATCTACCGGCCTCTGTATTTCCTCCATCCTATAAGACGGGTCTCTTCAAGACCCGAGTTCACTCCTTCCTATCCTCTAAAAGACCCTCCACACAGCATCCCCAAAGATAATAAAGACCTTGAAGGAAATTATTTCCCTCATATTCTCCTGTGTGGAGAGTTACTGTAAAAAAAATTCCAACGTTTTTTTCATTATTTAACATTTTTCAAGGAAGATGGGAATGTTTTTTTTTGTATTTCTGAAATTTAATGAATCAAAATAACCATGCAGGTATTAGATGTTAGATAAATAAAAAAAAATTCAAATTCAAAAATGAAAATTAAGTGTTTAAAAAAATACTAAAAAATAACGAATTATAATGTTTTGTCTTGTTTCTTTAAAACGATCTGTCAAACGCGAAATGTGAAGTACACATTAAAAAAAAGTGAGTATCTATGTTCCAAAACAATAAATAGCTACAATTCTAGTCAAGAATTATCATTGGTTCCGGAATGTTGCAGCTCTTGTCCAATATGCTTTTTTTATTATTATTAGACATTGAAAAATAACTTCCATGAACATAAATAAATAAAAGAATTGATAAAATAGATGAATAAAGAAAAAATCTCTAACAGCCCCCCTTTAAAAATCTCGTCATTCCGAGGCATCCAAGGTAAAGCATGAGCGTCCAATTAAAACTTTCAACATTTATGATGTAACATGTTGAGAAGAGTGTAATACTGCCGTGGTAAGTAAAAACAAAGTAATCAGCAAAATGATCAAAAATAAGTTGAATATGGCAAATTACTAAGTATCGAATTTCTATGGTTTACTTCATCCTTGTAAAGAAAAACCGCAGTATTTCTCTTTCTGTAAGTAATAACACAGTTCCTACGTTGAAATTACTGCGTTTATACATACATTTACGAACATAGTATGTTTTTCTCTGCCATCTTGAAATAAATTCTCCCGCCGTACTGTATTTTACGCTATGGCGGCGTTATAATAATCTACATTCTTTTTCTTTTGAGCGGAGCTATTTCGTTGAATTTTTGGTATTTCTATTATTCTGAAATCCGCTTTAAACATAAAATAAAGATGCGAAAAGGTAAATATATTTATAAACTTATAAATACAGTAAAATATTATACTGGTTTTTTACTTGCCACAATTACATGGTGAACATAAGCCATTGGTCAGTAAAAACACGGTAAAACAGAAGAACGCATATTTTAAACATATACCAATATTAATTTTTACAAACTTTATTGTAATAGTAATTTAGAATAAGTGTTTACAAGTGTTTAGCAACAGTATAATAGGCCAACTTTAAATATGTTAAAAGGTCAAAGAAAAATTTATCCTTCTTTCTGGAGAATGGCTGGGTAATTTTGTTTTGACGGCCTCCATGCTCGAGGGGCGAGGCTCTCGACTACGAATCCGAAGGTCGCGGGTTCAAATCCCGGCGTGCGCAAATAAATTTTATTTAAGTAATTCACAATTAATTCATTTAAAAATAATATATAGTATATTTGCGCACGTTTCAGAGTGGAAGATACTCTCAGTATCGCCCTGGTGAAAGACCACCATTCAGAATTGAAACGTTGCTTGAAGTGGCTTTTAGCCGTGTTTGGTGACCAGATCCGAATAGCCAGGTATTTCCCCACCTTCCTCTTCTCCTTCCCCTCTGAAATACCTTCTGCTTCACAACATTTCCCAATTGGGGATGCCATAGTCTCACTAGCTCCAGACAATTGGGAGCAGTTGGGACTCTTGTGCGGTATTCATATAAAAAAGGTAATTACTGTGTTTTTACTTACCACAACTAGCACAAATAGCTCGGGATAGTCTTCATCCAGTAGTAGATAATTATTGGCTGATAATGAAGACAGTATCTATAAGAGTAATTCCCTTGAGGTGATTTTTAACAAAAACGGTGCTACACAGATCATCCAAATATTTTTATAATTTATTTGTTTTAAGAAAGACGAATATTTCCGGTTACGAATGACCTGACAATATTTGAAAATCTCCTGCTACCATCACAGTAAGCGGAAGTTGTTGCTTGTGTCGTAATGGAGGACTTAGCCAGCGAAGGAATTGAACTCACGACGCCTGGGTGAGACAAAAACGCGATGCCAACTCAGCCACTGACCGGTCGTATTGTGTTGGGTGTATGGGTAAGTAGTTCAAATGATCTTTTTTTGTTATAATAAATTAATATATTTGGTGTCTAAAATATACCGTTTCTAAAACATTTTCTAAAAAACCATTACGCATTCCTTTTTATTAACGTAACGCATTTGGCGACTCGAACATTTGACGGGGTTCGTTAATGCGTAATTTAAGGCCTTAAATGGATAAATATTATTTTGGGTTTTTGGCTAAAATATCACAGGGTAGCCATACTTTTAATTGGCTTTGCCCTTCCAAGTACCGTCTTTTAAGCGCGACCTCTCAATGTTTACGTTCAATTATCCCTGCATTAAAATAAGAGGAGTTGAATACAACATTCCACGGAAGTAAAAAGTCAATACAAAAGAAAACGGAAACTTTTTGAATCTGCTTTATAAAACGGTTAATGTTTTTCATTTCAAACTTGTGTATAGCAGAAAATCTTTTTTTTTTTTAAGGAATTCTAAAAAAGGTTATATCTGGCGTCATTAAATAAGCAGTTCCGGTCTGTAACGTGCAATGTTAAGATGGTTATGATGATAGCTATCCTTTGGAGAGGGAATAAAAATAAAAATAATAATACAAGACCTACATTTTCTAACAATAGCCATTATCCATGAAAAACGTGAATCTCAAATAACCCAGTAACGTCTCTCTTCTTTGTCATATGATTTCTATTTTTTTTTTATATATGAATACCCCACAAGAGTCCCAAACTGCTCCCAACCGTCTGGAGCCAGTGAGACTATGGCATTCCCAATTGGGTAATGTTATGAGGCTGAAGGTATTGGGGAGGGGAAGGAGAGGGGGGGAGAGGAAGGTGGGTAAAAGGGGAAATACTTGGCTATTCAGATCTGGTCACCAAACATGGCTAAAAACCAATTCAAACAACGTTTCAATTCTGAATGGTGGTCTTTCACCAGGGCGATACAAATATACCGTATATTATTTTTGAATGAATTAATTGTGAAACAACACAAATTAATTAAATAAAAATTACTTCCGCACGTCCGATTTGAACCCGCAACCTTCGGATTCGTAGTCGAGAGCCTTACCCCTCGACCATAGAGGCCGTCAAATTTAAGGCGAAATAAAACGTAATACGCACTTTCATATGGGACTAATTAAAGTATTTTAGAAAATACACTTTTAGCGCATAATGCTTCACCACAGCAGAATAGATCTGGATAGTCTTCATTCAGTAGTAGATAATTTTTGGCTAATAATGAAGACAGTGTTTAAAAGAGTATCGAATTTCAATGTTATGTTCATTTATCAAAGTGAGTAACAATTTAATTAGACAGGTACCATTTTAAGAAAACGCCGTCTTTTAACTGATCTGAAATACTTTCCCAAACAAAAACACTTGGCACTTTCCATAATGAATTTTCTCCCTGTTTATTGATGCGATTTTGTAGGTATACCACCCCAATCGTAACTTTCAGTTAATTAGCGGTAGATAGCCACCCTAACTTTCAGCATTAAACCTGCCAATTTTACTTAGGATTTCTTATCCGAGGGCGAACAAATAAGTAACAACCGTACCTGAATTAAATATCCATGAATAAATTTTCCATTCTGAAGAGAAAGAAGCCAGCCAAAAAAAAAAACAAACTAATGAAATACTTATTCATGCTTCCGCTTTTAAAGTGTGTATTAAACAACAGCGCGTAAAAAATGGCGATTGATTTTGTTAATCGAAATCATGACATTATGTATTATTGCATTTCTACATTATATTATTATTGTCAAGGAAAATGCATTTTAATCCGTTCATCGGTTTTTACATCAGTTTTGCAACCGTGTGCTTCTACATTATACTCTTATCATCAATACCAGCATGAATAAAAAATTATCTTATTCCATTCATCAGTGTTTACATCAGTTTTGCAACTTCGTGCTTCTGCATTATACTCTTATCGTCAATACCAGCATGAAGAAAAATTCATCTTATTCCATTCATCAGTGTTTACATCAGTTTTTCAAACTTCGTGCTTCTACATTATACTCTTATCGTCAATACCAGCATGAAGAAAAATGCATCTTATTCCATTCATCAGTGTTTACATCAGTTTTGCAACTTTGTGCTTTTACATTATACTCCTATCATCAATAACATAAAGGAAAATACATATTATTCCGTTAATTGGTTTTTACATCAGTTTTGTAAGTTTATGCATCTACATTACACTCTTATCATCAATACCAAAATGAAGGAAAATGCATCTTATTTCGTTCATCAGTTTTTACATCAGTTTAGCAACTTTGTGCCTCTACATTATAATCTTATCATAAACAACAATATGAAGGAAAATTTATCTTATTACGTTCATCGAATTTACATCAGTTTTGTAACCGTGTGCTTCTACATTATACTCTTATCATCAATAAAAACATGAAGAAAAATTCATCGTATTTCGTTTTTAAATATTATCAGATTAATATTTTTTTCTTCAATAACAACAAAAATAAAATGATTACTTTGTTCATTGTAGTCATGCAAATTATTTTTCAATAGTGTCTTTTTCAACATTGCAACAAATGGTCAGAAATGTATAGTCATCGCTTTGATAATAACAGTTTAAAAGTTATGTCTTCAACAACATGTGAACAAGCGGAGAGTTTGTTTTATTAATCGCAATCATTAATCCTCTTTCTGAATGATATCTACGCCAACATCATGAAGAAAAATATGTCTCATTCAGGCAATTCGTGATATCTTAAAATCGTCAAACTAAAAACGATTTACAAAAACAAGCTGGAGAAAATATTGGCTTTTATACTTACTTGAGAACACAATTAACAAGCATGGCAGGCAAAAAATGAACAAAATTGCACAATACTCTTCAATTTTAAAAAAAAATGGATGTGAACAATAAATTGTAAATAAAAAGGAAAGGTTAAGGTTTCCAATTTTTAGTACGACATTTCGTTGTAAAATTCTGTTTTAATATGAATTCTTTTCATTAAAAAAACTTTTGACTGGCCAGTCTGAAGATGCCGTTGATAGGGTGAATCCGGTCCGGTCGAAAATAAACAAGTAAAAAAAAGTTACAAAGGTTTTTTAATTTAATAAAATCATATTTTTGAGCTTTAAAGTTACAATAATAATTTATTCAATTTCATATTTCGCATAGTTGCACTTGTCAACAAATAATTTATCTCAATATTTAAAAAAAAAATTGATAAGAGTTTTTCTTTTTTTCTAAAATTAGCGCCATCTGTTAGTGCTATCACCGGTGAAGAGGATGAAAATAAACTGATTCATTTATGGTGCCAAGATGGTCCACATACCTGGGGACCCATGTCGCAGATCCAGCAGAACTCGTCAATAACCCAATAATAACCCCGGTGATTTTATTTAAATTTTCCATTACCAAATATGAATTAATCACACCGATACCAAGTTGATACGCCAGTGTTGTGTCTCGTGAATAATTTATATGCATTTATCTACCGTTTGGCGATATATGATCTAAATTGAACCTCTTTTTTTATAACATTCATACAAGAGACATACCTGACTTACTTTAACCGGTGACTCCTAAGCTTATTTAAAGTAAAATATATAGGTGGCATTTAAGCCTCCGGGGAGTCATTTTTTCACCTAAAAACATTAAAAAAATCATTAGATATTAGGAGCTTTCTAAAACGCTTAATGTTTTCCTTTTCAAACTCGTATATAGCAGAAAATTAGTTTTTCTCAAGGAATTCTCAAAAAGGTTATATCTGACGTCATTAAATAAACAGTTTCATTCTGTAATGTGCAAGGTTAAGATGGTTATGAAGATAGCTATCCTTTGGAGAGAGGACAAAAATAATAATAATAATAAGATAAAACCAACATTTTCTAACGAGTCTAGAACAATAGCCATTACCCATGAAAAAAAAGTGAATCTCAAATAACCCAGTAACGCCTTCAAAACATTTTCATCCAAAAAATATTTTGGCATTTAGTTACTCAGAATTTTATAAATAAAAACAATACATTGTATTGCAGTCCCTTTTATTATTGGAATCCAATCAAACACTTCCCTAATTTAATTATGTTTTTCTATATTTGCCTTTCCATACATCTTATTGTTCTGTTCTGAATAATTTCTAGTTTCTTTAAGTTTTTTGTGTTTCTTTGGCATTAACTATGTGACAATTTCTTGAAATATTGTTTGAAGAGTTACCATCGAAAGCAAATTATTCGATTGTGGATTTTATTGTGTCCCTTTTTATCTGTCTATCTGGTATAGGTACGTCGATGATATTTTTGAAATTTGGTCGGGTAGCAACAGACAATTAGATAATTTTCTTACTGTCGTTAATAACATTCATCAAAATATAAAATTTACACTTTAACATAATGATTACAATAATTTAAGCTTTTTAGACTTGAATGTCAAATATAGATAATAATAAGTGTGTCTTTAATATCTATAGAAAACCTACACCTACTGACTGTTTTATACCATCCACTTTATTTCATCCATTATCTCATAAACTTGCTTTCTTCAGCTCAATAATACATCGAGCTACTAAAATCCCTTTAAGCGATGAAAATTATAATTACGAAATTAGCATTATAAAACAAAAAGCCTTAAAGAATGGATATAAATCTGAATTTATTAACCGCTTTGTCAATAAGAAAAAAACAAAAAATTTCTTACAAAGTACATTTATGGTGGAAATAATAACAGCCAATCTAGTTACAACAAAATTTATAAGAAACTTCTTTATACAGGCGACGTATCTTCAAAAATATCCCGCATATCACAAGATCACATTTCTCCAGCTTTCTACACTAATTCCAAGCTAAGAAATTTAATTAACAACAAGGACATTTCTGATGAATGGGTAAAATACTATGTTTACGAAATAATAACTATTCCGAGTTTGCTAATCATTTATTAGAGACAGGCCATAGCTTTAATAAAGAAAAAAACTAAGTTTAAACATTAATATATTGATACGTATCTTAAATTGTGTGACTTTACATATAAACAAAAAAAATTAATCTTAAATTAATTTAGTAAACAAAATCATAGCACCCTGTAAATCTCCTTTGTTAACCATGATTCCTAGTAATTTTCAATCCTCCCAACGTCCACCCGTCTCCAAATCACCACTCCCACTATCATCACCTAATAATGTCTATTTTTTTCTGTACTTGTTTAATTTGAGTTAGTTTTAAGAAGGCTAGTGAATGACACGCATGTGTCGAAACCGTTAGCGCAGTAATAAAATTAAGTAACAAAGGTACATAGTGATTAAAACTCTTCAATCAAAATTGTTTAAGTTTCCTTAATTTGCTAAAATAAAATCGTGGAGCAATAATCCAAATGTGGAGCAACTATAGTTTTATAAATGACCTGTGTAGTGTTGCGTTTCGTTTATTTCTTAGTCTTCCAAGAAAATGATCGCACATTTCAAAATTTTACAGTGAAATTAGTTTTGAATCCAATATAAAGTAGTTATAAGATTTAATTGATTTTTTTTTTAAATTTTATAATTTTACCCTATGTTATGCGTTTTATTGCCTTATTCATATATTTTGAGTACATAAATACAATATGAAATATCAGTATCATAATATTGTCAGAGTTTGATGAAGATATGCGAATACTTTGCCACAAGCAGAAATAAAATTAAATCTTGGAGTTCTTGGAAAATGAATAATGAACGTGAAATGAAGCAAATGAAAGAAATTTCAGAACAATTTCAACCGAGTAAGATACTACTAAAAAAAGCGTAACGAAGAAATGATGCTGCAGGAATACAGAGAAAAGTTGCACGGTTGAAATACATTAAAATGTTTTAATTAAAAGAAATACAAAGATTTATAAAATTTTTAATGTTTCAATGCGGAAGTTTCTCGGACTGAACACGGGGGAAAATATTTGAGAGAGTACTCAGTTATGAAAATAAATTTTCAAAACCTGGACTAACACAAGACAAGACGCTCTACATAGTTATGCAATGGTAATATTTTATTTACATAAATAATAAACAACAATGTGTTTGTATCAACGGTTACGAGTCTCGGGAATTCAGGTCAACTGCATTATAATATCCAAACTAGAATACGCTTCTGCTCTATTGGTCCCATGAATGAACGGCGAGTACGTTTGTATTTATGTGTCATGAAGATTTGATCTTTGAGACGCGCTGCCAAAGTCTCCACTCAAGGAGGAGTTAGTGGTGCACTTGCCATATAATGCAGTTGAAACAGCATTCTCTGGAGTACCACAGGGGATTCATCTGGGTCCTCTCTTATTCTTGATATTAATCGACTGCCTACAAGAATATTATCTAAAATTTAGGTTTACAGAAAATCGTAGATTATTTTAGATACTATATTGCTTATTTATTTAAAAAAAATAATAATAAAATCCGCAAGCCGTTCTCTTAAGTATATTAACTAAAATGTTAGAAAAATAAGTCTCCGTAAATCGGATTTTTTTTTCTTATTTATTGATTTTTCTAACCAATACGGTTTTCAAAAAAGAAAAAACACCAAGATGTTAATACAGACGTTTTTGATTAGGTAGATTAATCAAAAACTAAATAATAAGAAAAACAGATTATGGTATTATTTATAGACCAATCTAAAGCATTTGATATTATTGATCCGAGGATCCGAGGTGGAATAGTTAATTTGCTAGTGACTCCCATGGGCCGGTGGAATGAATATTTCCAATCAAAATGACTGTCAACAGCGTTGTTGAGAAATGTGTAAATACATTTCTGTATAAAGACCGTTCTTCAATCTCGATCATAGAACAGATAAATCTTAAAAATGAGATATCTACCAATTTGATAACAAACTGGTGTCGGCAATTTACAAAAGAAGTTTCAAATCCCAGGCCAGATAGCTCGATGATATTGATTTTATGTCTAAGAAAAATTAAAAATTTTCTTACGAACACGATATGACTTTCTAGTTTTTGATAAAGTCAAAACCACTATTTCTACCAAAAGCCCTTTTTTAACCATGCCGTATTGTAAAATTTTTTTTTTTTTTTGCTTAATTGTTATGACAAGTAAAACTCTCTGAAATTTAATTTTACGGCAGTAATATATACGAGTATTCGTAAATATTGCTGCATATAAATTAATATTCTTAAAATAAATTAATCAAAAATGATTTACAAAATTTAAAATACAGAACCTATTGGTAAAAGCTTAAATGACTGGATGCCATAAACGCGACAATATTTTATGTAAAATTACCATTTTCTAATATTATTGTAACACGCAATGTTCATAGAATGAAGTTTTGATAAATATAAATTATATAGAAAAATCTTTCATGTCTCCTCAAAAAGATGAATTTATTGTTTATCTTACTATCTTAAAAATACATGAAAAGATAGAAAACACGTGTTTGTAAAAAAAAATATTTTTATTTATTTAGTAATTATACAACTGAAGTTAATAAATAATAGACAGCAACAAAGCCCATTTCCGCCTTATTCATTAAAATATGAATTCGCGATTAGGGAAAAACCCATTATTACAATCTTTGAAACATTTTTATGAAAACCCAACCTAACAAATTAAGTATTTATCATTAAATTAAATGCTATAATATATACTGTTAACGATCAACACCCAAAAATAAACACTTTGCAATCTGCTAATGAAAGAAATACTACAAATGATTCATCTGTAAATTTTTAGTTATGTATTAGTTTTAAATATGTACTAGGTTTATATGTGTTAGGTTTATATTCTAGTTATACCTACTTAAGTCTAAATTGAAAATCACTAGCTATAAGCCGTAGATGTAAGTCACTAATTATAAGTCTCAGTAGTTAATCCCTAGTCATAAGTCTTAGTTGTAAGTCAATAGTTATAAGTCTTACTTATAAGCCATTAGTTATAAATTTTAGCTGTGAGGTACTGGTTGTACGTCAAGCGATATGTTGTATAAATTAATTGTAAAGCGCCCTTGAGGTGATTTTCCCACGAAAACGGCGCTTTAGAAGTAATCCAATTATTATTATTATAATTAGGAAAACGTATATGGTTTCCTCAAACCATAATCGTTAAAATTTTGTATGAAATACGTACAGGAATTTCAGGTAAAACGATGAAAATTGCCTTCACTGGTTTTTAAACCGCGTTTATTTCAAGACATTATGTTATTATTTTATAGAATATAAATGATTACAATGTCAGCATTTTCGGCTTTTGAAGCCTTATATATTTTCCTATACATTTATAGTATTGCCAGTAAATATATAAATATCATTAGTAGTTTCCCCTAAACAGCATCATATATTTAGAGAAACGTCTTTTTTCTATCTCGTGTTACAAAAAAGGGCAATTTTTTAAGTATTTTCCATGAATTAATTAAGTGCCTTTCATAATAAAAATAAAATATGTTGATTTTTTTCCTGTAAACATGTACAGTATTTGACTTTGAAAACCGGAAATATTTTTCGCGCAGACAGGAAATTATATATTTTTACAGACATATTTCAAACGCAGTATTATTCATTTATCAATCAAATAAAAAATTTAGTTCTGTACGAATATATTTAATAATATTTGTTACTAATGTAATACATTTACATAACATATTTTAATACTACTCTTCCATTAAAAGCATTTGATTGTGGATGCTAGAGGAGTGTACATTAATTTAGTAATTTTCTAATAGTTAAATAATATGTATGGTACATGTATGAGCAATAATAATTAATATGATATTATGTGCAGTCTCAAGTACAGTGCAGTGTGATTATGGAAAAAATATATGTATAAGTAAATGTGGTGTCGAGAGACATTTGTATTTTGTGTAAGTATATTGTATTGTAACAAAGACAATGTCATTTAAAAGAAATACATGATATGTGAATATTTGGATATTTATTTTCTTGGGAAATAATGATATTTTATATGACTAACTTAAGAGGTATTGTTAAGAATGTCTTTAAAATATTTCTTGGCAGAGTTGAACATTTGTATTTTGTCAGTAATGCTTCTGATTTCTTCCGGAAAATTCTTAAAAAAAACACTTTCCTTGGTGAGCATTATACTGTTGTGGTGTTGTGCAAACGAAGTGTTTAGTTTTTGAGATGAGTATATATATATTTACGAATGAATAGTTTAGAGAAATAAGAATTAAAAGTGTTTGCTGTTAGATTGGGGTCTAACAAAGCGATTTTCTGCGAAAAAAGAAACAAATTACCCCTTCTCTTTTAGTCGGCTCCGACTCCAACATCTAAATATTCATGTATGTCTATCATTATTTTAGTATTAATATATTCTTGACGATGGACGGTTACTTCCGTTCGATTATTAAATTAAACTGAAGTGGTTCAAAACAAATGTCTGCGTTTATATTATAATTATGGCAAGCCACCAAATCAATGCTTTTTACGAATATGGAATATATTTAAGGCTCAAATACTCATACCTTTAGAATATGACCACTTCGATTCGGCTCCATAGTGCGCGTTGGCCTCTAACTGAATATTGCGGCTACTACATAATGTACATTGACATTCCATAGGTTAATGAACTTTTTATAAGGACGTTCGATCGTTCGGGCATCCCTGTTTTAGGGTGATAGAATCTCGCAGTATGGCCCTGTCAAAAGACAATCATTCTGAATCGAACCCAATCCTCTTTCCGTACTGCTTTTAATCTCACGACATTCCTAAAAAGTGGGAAGGTATGCCTCTTAGTCTCACATGCTTTAGACAATTGAAGCCCTTTTTATTTGGAAGACCATAATTTTTTTACTAAAATGTCCTGGAAGTCAGTCAGTAATCATTGGATGGAAAAAAATATTCCGGAGTACTTTTTAACCCCATAAACAGACTGCTAATGTCACTTTGTTATCACCTTCTGTCACATCATTAATAACTCATTTCATTAAAAAACTAGACCGCAGACTATCAGATTCCCGTGAAATAATTTCTCACCTTGGTAAACACGCTTTTTATAATAAATTTTATCACTTTTACGTAACAACGTATGAAATATTATGCACATTAATAGCGCCAAATTCAACCACTGTATTTACGACCCAACATTGTTAGTTCATTTCTGATTTATTGGCATGAATACCGATATTTGCTTATTTTTTTTAACAGTATTCACTAAACCAAATTCACTTCATTCGTATTCATAGTAAAATAGAGAGTGACGTAAGTTTTTTTTTAAACTCATAAGTGACGTTCGTAGTAAGTAATGAGTCATGTCAAAGAACTTAAACTCACATGACGTCACATACTCGTAGATGTCAATCTCGTACGCGGTAACGTCCCGGGCGGTACTTGTGATGTCAGGAGCGTTCAGAAATATTGGTTGATTATTAGTCGTTTTTCTAGATCGATTTATTAACTTTACTGTATGTAATTCCTAGTTTTTCGTGTTCTTTTATTGTCCCACTAATAAGGTGATTTATATCGTTATTTACAAAACACTGTAGAATGGCTAACGAAATGCAGTGATTTGGCAGCTATTTACGATAAAATTTGACGACCGTTTATATGTTATTTTACCTAAAGGAGTTTCAAACACAACAATGTCGCTATTTCCAATGAGGCCTAACTTAACATTGTCAATTTTGGAGTTAAACAATTGAATGAAGGTGCATTTTTTTAGTTTGTAGTGTAATGTTTTTCATGCTGAAAAACATTTTATTAATTCGTTGATTGTTATTTATTGGCTAGGTCATGTCAAGAGTCTGAATAACAGAAGAATAATAAGTATTAAACGGTGTATGAATGTGAATGAACCGAGAAGTGTGTGCCAAGACAGAGTTGTGTGGCGGTCCATCCGCTCTACCTACCCCTCCATAAAAACGAAGCGATGATTAGTTAGTTTGGTAACCATTTAAAACGAATGTTTCAATCGCGATCAAAAGTAACTACCGGCTGTCACTCAATAGTCGCAAAAGCGGTTAAGTACATATTTCAAACCGGCAAAGTTTCAATTATAAACTGAATTACAGGGATATTAAAGATGACGGCCGCATTTCGAGCGTTTTTGTTTTAGTTTATCTACCCCTTGGAATAACAAGATTCCATCTGAGACGGATATGTTATGCGATAATGA